>LYUA01000201.1:152598-165341 GCA_002093875.1 Calopteryx splendens | reverse complement strand
TAATTATTCACCTTAAAAACAATGAAAATTGTGTTACTTCTCGACGTAATCGAATTATAAAGCTTTGGATCTTCACTCAACGTCGAGATCTAATTCATAATGAGGTAGATTATATAATTGAGGTGAAAGGGTAGAAATAAATTATGAGAGAGCAAAAATATAGGCTCTCTACTGGAGTAGAAAATTTTAAATGTTTTCTTCTGCTGGAGTCGAAAACTTTTAAGATTAAATAGGTTTTCTATTCCTCCTCTCTACTTCTGAAGCACTATTCCGTGAAATAGTGATTTAAAAGGTCACAGCGATGGTTAAATGATTTCAGGGAGCCTCTAGTTAGAATTCTAACTGGGTAGTTGCCAATTAAAGTCCTGTAAGCACGACCACAGTTAATTTAATGAACCTGAATTTTGGCCAGCGAATTTGCATTCGTGAATAAGGTTGTTTATTTCAAATTTATATTATAATTGGGCAAGAAAATTAGAGGCCCGTTTAATTGGTGGACGTTATTTTATTTTCGTCCATTGAGCACGCAAATTGCTCTATGAAATTCCTTTCCCTTTCTAATGCATGTTTGCTTCAACTGAAACTTGTATGTTTTGCATTAGGTAGTAGTTTAATGGTGACGTCGAATAATGCTGTCTTTGACCATTTAATTTCTTTCAGCCGGAAAATTGAAATCACCCATGAAAAACTTTAGGGGTCACGAATTTAGGCCACGTTGGGTTATGAACCGATTATTTTATAATTTCTATTTTCCGAATTAGTTTTCTCGTGAGATGTGTATCGTCTGAAAGGATACATCCACAAGGTTGAAAGGGAAGATGAACCCTTTTCACTACCTCTCTTCAACCCTTAAACTTTCATTCCTAATTTCCTACGCCTGCTGTCAACCTCATTGGCTACTTCGCGTTTACTTAGGCTCCCCGCGATCCCTAAGTCGTTTTGCTCCCTTGCTCTTCATACAAAGTTCCGACAAGTTCTTTTTCCGCTCCCCTCAGCCCCTTCTCATCCTCTCCGCAAACGCTTCTTGGGAACTTCTCACCGCGGCGAGAGAAAATAAACTGCAAACAGTGATTTGGTAGAATATTTTTATGAAAAGTTGCCCAATTAGGATTTGTTTCCACTTTTCTCCGCCCTCCGCCCTACTTCGCAGTCGGAGCGTAGGCGTGTGAATAAGTAATGCGGGAGCAACATTCGCACTTCTTCTGAATTCAAATTTGCAACTGATTCATCGGATCGTTTTTATCGAACTTTTTTGAGCATGCTAAAATGATTACCAAAATAAAATGGTCGTTTTTTTGTGATCTTTACCGAGACATCTCTTTTTTTGTCCTCTTTCCGTTCGGTCACATATTGTGTGCCAAGTTGCGCTTTTCAGGATCTTTATTATTTACTGAGCCCTTATATTGTTTTTTCTCTTTCTTTACTGTATTCGGTATTTATTGATACTTGTTGCCTTTAGAATAACACTTTTATAGCATAATAGGCTCAGAAATTAATTTAAAAATTATCATTTCAATATTGATTTATATTTAGAATAGCCATCAAATAGTATCATTAGGAGTATGTATGTGCGCTTAATTGTATAGCTCGGTCACTATTCTGGAAGAGCTTCATATTGAAGCAACGTTTCGTAACTGGGTAAACCCAGAATATAACATAGAGTCAGATCCAGTAATCAAAAAAACCTATTACTGTGTTTCTTGTGTATTTCCCATATTTTTATACCTAAGTTCCATTTCCTGAAAGAAAAATGATCTCGATTCGAGTTATTTTTAGATTATCTTCGTAGAGTCTTTCCACGAGGTAATCAGTGAAAAAGTTTTCAAGCTTCCCGAAATGTTCCAATATCATTTCATTTCGGAAAGTTCTGACCTGACATTTTATCTGTTCACCTTAAGCGCCCCGGAAGCTACCATTATCTCTCACCGTTCTTCCTTCATTCTCCGCTATTTTTTTCCGCATCCCCTCAGTCTTATCTCTTTGAGGGTATGAGGTACGTATCCACGGGGTAGCTTCACCTCTCCAGCGTCTCGGAAGGAGAGAGGTCTATCCCATAAACCACCTTCCCTCGAAATCATCATCTGCCGGCCGCCTCCTGTTTCGTCCTCCGCAAATCCCCCTTTTCTTAAGGGCATAGAGGTTAAGCGAGGTGCGGCCAGTGAGGATTTTATAAGGCGCCGCCGACACAAACTCCATCACGGCATCGCACCCTCGCAAGGTTTTAATCAACTCCCAAAGGTTTCGGGGTTACCGGCTGCTGCCATTCAATCTGCCCTCCCCCCTAATTCCACCTCCTTCTCTCCCATTGGATTGAAAAAAAATCATCGCCTCTTGGCATCAAATCGACCCCAATTGGTAGGAGAAAATTAAAATTTTCAAGTTTTCTCCCCTGGAAAGCCTTTTCCGTGTGATTTAGTGCAAGAAAATTGGGGAACTCTAGTGACCATAACTTAAATAATTTCTCATAACTGAAATACAATTAAGTTCAGTGATCGCGGCTTCTCTTCTCTATTACGATGATTTTACTTTTCGTCAATCGCGCAATGTTGGAAGGTAGCCACAGTTGGGATGAAATACCAAAGAATTATATTTTATTATGATGTTTTTCATCATAATACCTTTGGGAGTCCTCAACCTTTTTCATCGTGCATTATGATGTTTCAGAAACCTTTATTGGTTTTATGCTAAGCTTCGCTGACTTGATGTGAGGTCATGGTGCAACGTTAGTGACACAACTAGGATTCCAAAGTCCCTTTGGCTCTCTAACTACTTATTTTGAACTTTAAATATCTCCCATCGTATGCCTTGTCTTCTCCGCAATCCACCGAACAATCCCTTTCTCGCCGCTACCAAATTTAACATTTCCTGCCTAATTATCGAAATCATCTCAAGTAATAATAAAAGATAAATTTCCTTTATGATCTTTGAAAACGGTGACACTTGAAATGTATGCGGTATGATCTTGAAATTTTTCAATAAATTTACAAGGAATACCCTGCAACATTATCCAAGAAAAAAGTTCATTTGTGCCGTGTTCCGCGAAACCTTTACTGAATATGAGATAATATGAAAATAAAGTAGTCAATAATGGACGCGTGGGAGGGATTAGGAATGAAGAGCATTCGGTGGAAGGGTGGAATGAGAGAAAGAGGGGAAGAGAGTGAGTGGGGCAGGAGCATATAGAAGTACTGGTAGAAGTCAAGGTGTGGAAATATGCAGCCCTATCGAATAGAGTCCACGCTTATGAAATAGGAAAGAGAAATGGAGATGCCATTTTTGTTCCATTGTTGAAGTTAATTACGTGATAACCTCTCAAGCAATAATTTCCTGAACTCTGGCAATGTACACTTTTTTTCTTTAATTAAGCAGCAAGATGTACTACTTTTGAACTTGGCGGTGACCTTTCCGAACCTCGCGTATACGCCTTCAGTTATCGGAGTACATGATGTTTTAGAAAACTCATGTGAATTGTGAATATTCACCGCACTTGATAACCGGACAGAAAGAAAAAAAGGCGAGCCACATATGGAATACACGGATCGTAAATGTAGAAAAATATTTTCAATGGGATTTGATTGTATAGGTAAAAGTGATCATCACTGCTGAAATTTTTAGTCGTATCATCAAAACCTTCTTAAACTCCATAATATATCCGATAGCAACACCCAATTCTAAGCGTGATCTTTTGAACGAATTAAAGATCAGGTTATGGAATTCAGACATAAATTAAATTAATCGAGCATAATATAGAATTATAAACTTATTTTGGCAATAATATGAAAAGCGCCACATTCATGTTTCTCAAAAATTCATTTATGAATTTTAATCATTACCTATTGGTAGTGAAGATCTAAGATATTTTTCCTCAGTACTCTCGCTTACCGGTTCATACTTCAAACAATTGAATGCCTCGTCCTTCGGAGGGATACCCTACTTAAACTTCTTCCGTTGTGCAAATTACTTCTATCAAGTTTTCAATACCGTCTGACTTCACACATAGTTAGGGCTCTGAATAATTTCTTCTACGTCCTCTCCCGCCATCGGGAAGAAGCAAGTAGTTTGGCCTGAAGCATGAGTCTCACAAAAGGATTCCTCTGAAATCTGAATACAAATAGCTGCTGAATCTTAATCGAAACTTTTTGCCCATGCAAGCCTTGGCGATTCGCCCACTGCAGGCGAAAGGGAAAAATTTCAACTTTAAAAAATCAGGCGCATGCGTCTGCCTCCTTACAAAGAACGCTTTTTCGTTTAATACATTTTTGTCTTTGTACCTACATGAACACCCATTCTACCTACTTTGCATTTATAAGAAAATTGCAGAATTTTCGGGGATTCAAGTGAATGACCGCCACGAGTTTCTTATGCTTTAGGGAAACGGTACGTTCAAGAGGGAGATGATTTAAATTTACCCTTTCACGAAGTTAACGAACCACTGTGTTTTTATTCTAAATTAATGTATCAAAATTTCAAGGTAATATCTATTTATATCTTTCATATTGGAATCATGCCTTCAAAAGGGAAGGCTATTACAAAATCTGAAGGGATGATCCGCTCAGCTCGAGAGAATTAATGTTCGTTTCTAAATTCAACTTACTACCCGTTTTAGCATGTTAATGTTTATTACTGTGGCTTTCGGTCACTTTGGACTCGCCCTGGGGTTTATAAGTGGACATTGAATCTTTTCTGCGCAGTTCATCAACTTCAAAAAATGTATGTACATTAAAAATAATCGAAGAAGTTCATGTAATAGTGAATTAATCAGCCGAGAATTTCCTTCGAATTTTTTTACGAATAAAGCAAAATTACTGCTCCAGAAAGCATCAATAAAAATATGTTAAAAGCATTCCGTATTCAAATTATTTAATAAAATCCAGAGACGATGTTCCAAATTAAATTATTTTATAGATTCCGAATATTCAATAAATAATTTCAAGTTTCGAAGGAATTCTACATCTATCTAATAATCCTGGATCAAATAAGATTATAATTTTCTGGGGATTCGTCCCACCCTATTCTCAGCGGGAAAGTCTTCGTCATTTAATGTTATAAAAAACTTCGCGGCCGCGTTATTAAACACTGGTTCGTGTTGGCTTTATTTTGGAAAATGACGCTCGCAAACAAAAGGGTTCCAAAGAGAGAGCACCAACTTTCACGAAAGCAAGAACAACGAAAACCGAAAGCAAGTTACGGAGAGGGGGTGGGAACGGAGGGAGGGTGGATTGGGGAGGAGGGCGAAGCGACTTTGGTGGAGTTTCCGTCCTCCTGGAGGCGACGAATCCAATCCGCGACAGGTATGCGCGCACAGGCGGCCCCAAGCGGTTTTCAACGCACAAGCACAAGATCGCGAGCACCCACACGGACTCACGTAGGCGAAGTTGAGGAGGCGGCGCGGGGTGGAACGGGGCGTGCGGCGGGAGGGGGAGTTGAAGGGGGTGAATGTTTCCATGGAGGAGGAGAGGGGGATTGGGTAGTGGGAGGGGATTGGTTAGTAGAGGGGGTTTGGGAAGTGGAGGGGGGGTGGAGAGGAAGGAGAACGGGGAGGACAAACAACAAGAAAGTGGGTGGGAGAAAAATATCGCGTCTTGCGTTTTACAGAGGCGTATCACGCCGCCGATGAGCCGCCATTGTTTCGTGCGAAACAAATGGGGCGTGGAAAAAATGGCGACGCGTGTGCAGTCGAGCACGAATTCGCGCCCGGAGGGGGTGGAAATGGAAAGGGAGGTGAGGTGGGGAGAGTGAGGGGGTAGACGGGGGAGGGTGTGGAGGAGGAGAAGGGTGAGGGTAGGGGGAGCGAGCATGAGGCTTGCACTCGAAGCATTTTCGTTCCCCCTCCACCCGTCCTTTTGGTGCTTTTGTTTTTTATCCGAGTCTGCTATATTCCCTTTCTTCCCGTAAAATGCTGATTTAAACTCGTTGACGGCGGAATGCGGCATGCGAACGCCACCAAGGCTTCACGACCGGGAAAGTGCGGTGGCGTAGGGATTTTTCCTAATCCAACTTCTCCAATGATGGAAAATAAGGCGGAAATGATTGTGGTGGGCGTGGTGTTACAGTATTTGGTATATTAGACTTTTGCGGTGAATTCACTATGGCTTCCTATGCAGAAGTTCTTAGTTTGAAACTAATATTTGAAAAATACTTTGGGTCTATTACTGCTAAGTTATTTTCGGGAAGACGTTTTAGACCCCATCTATATCTTTTGACTGCCGTCTCGTTCATCCCACGGCACTTGAAATGTGTTTGGAAACTGCTACACTTATAGGTTATGGCTATAGTTGGTGAAAGATAACTGTTGAGCTTTCTTAGAATACATGGGCGTCACCATTACATCGGACCTTACTTGAGAAAAACACGAATGTAATATCTACCCTGAAGAAGGTACTATTAGTAAATAGGTATGGGTAGCATAGGTAGTAGGAAAAAATGGTGATGAAAAAGTGGAAGAGGCGGCCTCGTATTTCTAGTTAGTTAGACGGCACATAGAATATGCTGTTAACATTTTGGAATCGATTCAAGATTTAAAAACTATACAGATAAAATATTTTTTCCAGCTAGGGTGCAAACGCTTTGAATACTCGTGCTGGGACCCCTTCCGTTTCTGGATATTTGTTAGCTCTAATATCTTTCAGCTATTTGATCAATCTATTGATAGTTACGACTATGCCAATCATAGGTTCACTTCAGCCTGGGTTCGATTGGTTTTTAGTCATCGCTCTGCGACGCTTTCAAAATATTTGTTTAAAATTTTAGTTCGATGTACACTCACTCACAACTATTTCTTCATTATCGTCCTCTGAAAGCGCAACCGTTTGTCGTTTATCCTGTAAATCTCTAGCGTAAAACCAAAAGGTGTTTTATAAAACCAAAGAGGCTCTACCGACCACCTTTTCCTTTCCTTTTAATCACAGCTGGTTGGTGTCCTAACGCCCCCTGTCATACATCCTTGGGGTGGCTTGCAGGATATTATCTAGATTTTTAGGCGCGCCGTCTACTTACCCAGCGAGCCCTCGACTTCCCTTCAATACTCTCTTCTCTCACGTTCGGTTGTGCAGAACTGCATACTGATATCGCAAATTCTGGGCATACGCTGAACGAATCAGAATTTAAATTTCTTACTCAAATGTGGCATATTTAGTCGAGTCTCGAGGATCGGTGTAGTTAAAACGCATGCTAGGGTGCCGATTTCCTCATTCGTGGAATAGTTTACAAGAAATTTGCGGCAGATTACACGTCCGATAAGCGCACAAGATTATAGCCCAAAAACACACAAATTGAGGATCTTAGTGCGTAAGCACGAGCAGAAATAGACCGGCCTTGAATTTAATGTACAGGAAAACGTAAAGAGTCTTTATGTGAATCTCTGCCAGGCCCCTCATCGGATTCATTTGAACCTAGGATAAGTTCGTATGAGAATTTTCCATGTGTTGGTAGACCCATGCATTTATTTTGCTCAATTCCATGCCATGCTGTGGTACTATGATATTAGTAGGTGGAATCTCAAATAGGAGGATCCGCAAATCTTTCGTAGCTCGCGTGAGAATCTTAACCGTGATATGTTTCGTGAAGCTTAGAATGCCACAATTCCATTTCACTCCAACTGTGAGCTGATGAATTCAATGCTGTTTCCACTCTTACCTCACCTTCCCTTCGTCCTCCACCGCGTCTTGCCCCGTATTTAATCTCAATTACTAACAATAACAGATAATATCTCATAGGAAGATTCCCAGGTCCAAATTGGTCTGATAAGTGGTCTAGCAGAGCTTCACACAGACACTTATGTGTTTTGCTTTGCGCCGCTCGATCGAGCGGAAGGCAAGAGCTTACGCATCCGTTTGAAACCTAAATCAGTTGTATAGGTATGTCAGTTGTATACATATGGATATGTGGAGTTTTAAGAGAGCTTCTGCAACCCAATAATTGTCTAATAGTTATAAGCGGTAGTACAAGTATAGGTAACTGCCGAAAAATACTAGTATCTGTAGAATATTTTACAGAAATATTGCAATAAAAAGGGAATTGCAAGAACAAGGCAACATATTGTAAGGAAATTCCAGAAGTGCAGACTTAAAAAAAGTATGTCGTTTGTAGTGCATAGTCACCAAGAGAGAATTTGCAGATGGCTGAGTTAAACACGCATTAGGGGAATATAATCAAATTCATACTCAATATAAAAGAAAGTTAATATGGTTTCCCTAATACATCGTTAAAAACCATTTCAGAAGGCTTTTTTTAATGGTTGATAACACGAGGTATTTCATCAGTAGTTATAGTTTTATTTATCAAAGAAATCAAATAAGCCTCAATTCAAAAAAATCCACTAAACATTCATTTTTACAATTGAAAATAAAACGCTCCAGAAGAAACTCTCTAGGGCACAATGGAGACCGAGGAGGAAGGGATGATATCAGGCTAGTGAGAAGTTGAGAGGGGGAAAAATTAGTTGATTTATAATTATTTTTAAGTTGTCAGGAAATAAAGAGAGTAGACTGTGAAAATATTTTGGATTGATGAGTGTTTTTTTACGGATTTAAGTAGTTTAAATTTGTTGAAGGTTTTCATAAATTTGGTATAAAACTGTATAAGTGCTTTTTTCCGGGATAACTATCCCGAATAGTTGTAGATAAGGGTGCGAACAAGTGTTGGCAAAATTACTGGTTTAAATTTTCATCTACTCTATCGCTAGGCCTCTTCGACTAGTTTTCAGCATCCGTATGGAGACTTCGACTAGGGCTAATGATAATAATCATCTGCGCCACGGACGGATCCCCGAAGCCCCTTCCTACTGACGCTCGTACAGGGTATTCCAGATCCCCCACCCCGAATTAAACTTCCGGCGACGTTCGCGATAATAAATTCGCTGTCATTCATCCGCTCCGCATGCGCTGTTGTGGCTGTTTTCCGGGGTCGTGTCCAGAAGGAAGTGAGCACTCAACGCCCCCGCACCTCACCCGCAATTCCCGAAAAACCCTGAGGTTTATCCCCGCAGGGCCCCCTGGGAAGGGGTCCTTCCGTGGACGGAAAAGAAATAGGTTCGAAGTGGGAAGGAGACACGGGGAGGGGGGAGAGGTGGATGGAGAGTATCTCTCTCTCTCCGGGACCGCCATCTTGGCCGACGGCCTCTCGCGAAGCGTGACAAAGACACCCTCCTCGAAACCCCTTCAGCCGACGACCCACTCCCAGTCAGACTGGCTCCCTCCACCACCCCCTGAAAAAAAAGGGATGTCCTTATCTGCTGCCCCAAAGGGGAAGTGAGCGCTCCCTCCCTACGCCTTACCCTCTCACGTCGTCTTTTCAAAACAGTATCCCGAGGCCTTCTCTCTCACTTGGGTAACGATCCGGTGGCTCAGGGACCCCGGTAGTGCTCTTCCCCTTTTTCCATCCTCCTCGACCTCCCCCAGCATCTCTCGTGCCCGCGGAGTGCCACCGCGTGAGGCTCGTCCTCAAAAACCCCTCCTCTCCCATTCCTTGACCGCTCCGCGAGACCTGTCGCGCCCCTCCGAGAGTGTCCGCCCCCTGTCGAGAGCAGTCCCCGAAGGCTGTACCGCCTTTGACTGCCCTCTTGACCGAGTCCCTCTCGAAAAGTCAACGTCGCTGGCCTTTCCCTCTCACCTGATCTCGCCGTGGATCCTTACCTTGGAGCGTTTTCCTCTTTCGGAGCGGGGCGCAGAAATGTCAAAGCGTATTTAACCTGTTGTCTCCGTGACAGTGCTATATTTTTTTACACCGGGGATGAACTATGCTGATAAATTTGGACTTTCCTATCTTTTCGTTTAATGATTTCCTAAATATTTCCATGCGTCAATTAAACAAGTGAACTCTTTAAATTTATTTATCACTAAATGTTATGCGAAAAACATTAATGTTGGAGTGCATACACTGCAGTAGTTTGCCTATTTATCCAAGTGTTTAAGACGAAGTGGTAATAGAAAAATGGCAGCTAAAGAAGCTATTACAGAGGAGGGGTTCGATGACAAGTGCCATAGGTAAAGATGTACAGAAAATACTGGTGAAGAAATCAATATTTATTGTGGTTTTGTATGACTGTGAAACTTGGATGATGGTTTTTTTATAGCTCCAAAACTTGGAGTATGGTTTTTTATGAGTCTAAAACTTAGAGCATGGTTTTGCATGCCTCCGAAACTTGGTCCTTGAGACTAGGGAGTAAGCTTGAGCTGATTTTTTTGTGATTTGGGTGTGGAGAAGGATGGAAAAAGTTAATTGAACAGAAAGTGAAAATAACGCAGAAGTTCTAAGCGTAGTATGGGAGGTAAGAGGTTTTTTGGGATAAATTCAAAGGGAGAAAATGTGGATACAGTGCATCGCGTGGCAGTAGATTGTTGAATACTGCAATAGAAGGGGGAATTTTGGGTGAGCGAGGTAGGGGGAGAAAAATATTAAGATCGTTGGATGGAATGGTTAGAAGCAGAAAATTTGGGGAATGGAAGAATGCTGAATGATATTGTATTATCTTACGGTATTTAGTGTTGTGTTAGAAGTGAAGTTCTAGTTAGTCTCCGTATCCATCTAATACGTATCTTAATCCATCCATCCGTATTAAATAAAAAATAATAGGAGAATCCGCCCGTTCTTTAAAACTTTATATGAATTATCAGAATATTGAAATAAATGAGATTAGAGTCATGCGGACTAGCAGATTTCATGTTTAAGGTCACCCATTGGAAAAATACAAATCTCAGTGGTCTATGGATGACTCCGAGTAAAACATTCTAACCAAACGTTATATTGTTAGACTAAACCACATTGAGAAATCATGGAAAGTTGATTAAGGAACTATATGATAGAATGAATTTGTTTTCATTAAGCAATTTGAAATCCCCATTCCATAAACAATTGAAAGAAGCTTCAAAATAATCTTTCAGAAACTAACAACCAGTCTGCTCATTTTGATTATCCAAAAACTAAGTTTCCCTCAATGGCTAAGTTCTACCACTCTCTGAAATGTGGCTGTATTCAAGGAAATGTACAAGTTAGAATGTTGTAGCTTAAAATCAATGGATTATTAATATACCTGACGAAACAATAACATCTGTCCAGTATAGCATGCCCATCGCAAAAATACCAATCATATGCATTCAACTCGCGACGAGTAAATAATCGGAACCAATTATTTAATTAGCATGTTGATCAGTTAAAAAATAAGTTTACGGTGAAACCGGTGGTTGTAAGCAATAAGGTTTCCATCGAACTATGTACATGCTTCAGAGGAAAAAAAACTGCATTGTTTGGATAGTAACCTTCAAAATTATAGGAAAAAAGATTCCCGTACAATTGAGTGATTTGATATATGGGTTAGATGGATGCCGTTTGAAGCGAATTGGACGGAGAGGAAAACAATATCTGAGGTATTGGCTTTGACGAAAGAAAAGGGCGTTTGGAAAGTGCAGAAAAAGCGGGCTGAGGAGATACCTAGATGTAATGGTGTGTTAATAGATTTGATAGAAGGGTTTGAGTTAAAGGTTAATCAGGAGATAAAGGAAATTAATAGGTCTTTTTGATCGAAATTGAAAATATCTGCGATTGAACACGGCTGTGAGTTAGGAGAATACCCGTAAGGTTATTTATAGTATCCCATTTACTTTCGGGAAAGATCAATGGAGTTTTGGATCTCTTAAGACATCCCCTGAATTGGCAGAGCAGCAAATTTTATGCTCCTACATTTTGTATCTCTGCAGAAGATAAGAAAAGAAAAGTCATTATATTTCGTCTTGGAGAATCGAGTTGAAAAAATTACATTAAAAATGCATTTAACGTTGATGGTCAGCTATTCCTCATTCTCCTTCCTCATTCTAGAAAACGATTTAACAATATTCGTAATGTTTGTATGCAAATTTTTTGTCTGTAATATCTAGGCCCTTTTTTATGGTTAATGACTGCATTCTCGGAGGCTTGGCGGCTTGAAGGTTAACATCAAGGTTTTAATAGTTGATTCATCAGTAAATTATGCCTCATATTTATTTTCCTTCCCAATAATGCCCATGGGCTAACCTACCTAGAACTGCTTTGGACACCAAGTGTTTTACTCTCTGTGGCGTTCCTAGGAGCTTCGGGAGAGAGCTATGAAACTTTTTATCTGAGATTTTTTTTCTGCAGACGGACTCCAAATGTCGACCCGAAGTGCTTGCAAAATTAGCATTAGTCAGTACATGGTAATACAGGACGAAGAAGTCGGCTATATCAAATTGTCTGTCTGCGTGCTATCTACAGCGAAGAAATATACCGAGAACCGACTGTAAATTAAATTTCAAATTATTCATAATTTTCAAATTAGGATGTTTTACAGGTTCGTGTGTAATCTTTATTATTTATTACGTAATATCTGTATTCCGTTTCGTCCCATAATTTTAAACTATGTAACATTCATTTAATTGAATCAATGTCATTGCTTTATGATTTTCTCAAACACTGTTGTTATTCGTGCATGTTGGGGTGCTATATTTTTGCTTTTTTTCTGTTTCTCTAGAGTTCAAAGCAATATTTTGTCATTTTTTCAACGTTCTTTCAAAGTACTATTTGCAATTTATTTTTAAGGGCACATGTTTGTGAAATAATCGAAGTGCGTTATTTCATGAATATTTCGTATCGACAATGGAATATAGGGTCATAAAACACAATTGATACTGGTGTTTATGTGTAGGATAAATAATCTCGCAAAAGTTCACAAAATTTAACCGAAAGTTTAAGGTAGAGTTTAGCCTGGTATGCCATGCTAGCATTCTTGATAA
>LYUA01000201.1:48976-62918 GCA_002093875.1 Calopteryx splendens | reverse complement strand
CACGAGCATCTCGCTTGTTATATCTATCCCCTCCCCCCGCCCCCGTACCCACCTCGAAAACCCTCACCCCTCCCCCCTTCCCCCTCTTCCACTTTGCCGTCCTCATCCGGGCGAATAAACGTCAAAAAAATTTTCTGTTCCCATTCAGCCGCCGATAGTCGTGGACGGAGGACGATTCGGGGCTGGATGACTCCACTTCAGTCGCGGATTGCGGGCATAACTCCGGCATCTGCATTTATTGCCGGAGAAAATTGAAAATAATAGCCGCGGGGAGTTTGATGGTTCTGACGCTGATAGAAACGTAGAAATTAGCGCACACAGTGAGTTTTAAAGGAGTGAATCATTGCATTCGCCTGAAAATTTATTGAGCACTGTAAAAAAATCACTAGTTTAACAACTTTTACTATGGGAACATTCATACCTAGTCTTAAACATTTTTGGAGAACATCAACATTTTTCTATAGTCTTAGTAGGAAATTTGATTGAAACTCTGCAGGAATCCATATCAGGAAGGGAGCGAGGGAACAGTTGCCCCCTGTTGGACCCTAGCTGAGTTAGTGAAACCTGAGAGACGGGAGTGATTCACGCAACTATATTCCATTATAAACTATAATAGCAATCCAAAACACTGTATGCCATGTGTTATGACTTTTATAATAGTTTATCATTATTTTTTATGACCTTTTAAAGTTTCCAATTACTCCGTACGCGAAAATGTATTTAATTATTTTTCTGCTTAGCCTTTCAGGTAAAGATGAGTGTTGGCAAAAGCGCCCCACCCCCTCTATCATCCGTTATATTTTATAGGCAATGATAATTTTATATAAACAAAGTGTAAATGCATATAAATAAATATAACTATATTAAGATGTAATAAGTCTCCAGAAAGCTTGCGAAATGGCTTTCCTAATTATTATTTAATAAATATGTAGTGCTTCAAACCGGTGTATTCGCTCTGAGTGATCTCGCCGGTCGAGCGTGCTTACTTTTCATTAGAAGATTAACTGTGGTGCGTGAGCGTTATCGTTCAGCTGATTTCATGGAGCATGTTACGCTTAAGTATTATCCGCCATGCGTAGACCAATTTTCAGGAGCCACTATAACATATGTTTCCGTTGATTCCGGATATGAATGTTGACATTTGGTTACAGTTAGTTCATTTAGCATAGTGCATGTCCACTTTGTAAAGCTTAAGCTTTAGGAGAAACGGTAGAAGAAATTAACACCGTTTAGTACGTTCATTTACCTGCCTGAGTACAAAGCTTCGGGGATAACTTCATGTATTTTTTTATTTGTTTTACTAGTATCGATTTTCATTGCATTATTTATACATCATACACATTGTATTATATGTTTTTTTCACTGTATTTCATTTCATTGTTTTCATTGTGATTTGTAACGAATAAATGTACTCGTACGACTGTAACTTCACTTAAACTTCATAAAATTTAAATACCCAAATTTCAGTGTCAGGTTATCGGGATTATTAGGACATTGAGTGAAATCTAATTGCACAGGCAGTTCTACTAAATACTGTGCTAGGCGAAGAAAGGAGTAATATTATTATTGGGTATATTTAAACATGACTTGTTCAAAATGAAATAATAAAAAGGTTTATCTAGATATTTTATAAGCAGAGTCGCTGGCTTGAATTATAATTATATTATGGTAAGATGGTGTATTTACTAATAACCCCCCATGAATGTACTGAGTGTTTGTAGCGCAAGCACATACATACATTCTCTCATATCCACCTTCTGTCACTGGCATTATTATTTCTTCAAACTAAAATATCCGATGTATTAATAATTTCCTTATACTTTTTTCTGCTGTAAATACCGATTTTACCTTCCTCAACTTTTCGGACATGGTATTTTAGTCTTTTCTTCGTGCCTTTTTGTCGCATTGATTCACGACAAAACTCTCCTTCCTTGCCATCTCTTGTACTTCTTCATTTTTTCTTCTTTGCTGTTCCTTTCTGTTAATGCCCCAGGCTCGTGTTCAGAACGATTGGAATTTACGCTTTACGCTGTAACATATAGCCTATCCGGGCACAATAGTGTTGTACTTCAGGTATTTCTTCATATTCTTCATATATTTTACTATTTCTATTTTTTTGTCTTGTTGGTATTTTTGCGTAGAAAATAGAGGACACCACGTGACCTTTATTAGATGTAAAAGATCAAGAGGTCATAATATTTAACGCCTATTATAAGGCAGTTCGTATGTGAAACTCGGCATCAAAAGTGATATTACGGCATCCATTTGTTATTACTAAGATTTTTTCTAGTGATAAATACAAGCTGAAATTTTCCGTCGCATATATTCAAGCCAGCAACCTTCGGCAATGACGTGCAGCAAACTGACCTCTATGAAGCTCGGGTTCTTCCTAATTATGCCTCCAAAATTGTTATCGTTCGCTTTAGAAAGGGAAGTATCGTTGCCACTCAATTCCATATAAGTGTAATCAAAGCAACAAATTCTGCTACTGTATACCTCAAAAAATGAACACTTTTATATGTCTTAGGGTATAACATGTCGTTGTTAAATAGTTTTGGTTTCATTTTTATGCCTATAACCAGAAATATTTGAGTTAATGCATCTTCTATGTTCCATTGCTCTTTCTTTCGTTAACTTCTATTTACCAGTTAATGTATAATGACTCTTCAAATCCGCGCTTAATTATCTTTCTCACATCCTTCAGATTCTTAATAACGCCATTTCTTCTACTGCGCTCATGTTCCAAGTCTCTCTCCGCTAAATCAAGCATTGATTAATTACATTTCCTCTCAACCACGTACACTTTATCTTATAGAAACGGACAATCCTATCTTTCGGTTCTATACTATTTTTTTACTGCCGTAATTCAAGATATTGATTAAAGACTCGAGCTGGCTAAGAAACTTCCAAGTCATTGGCCCCCTGTATTGAATTCTTTGCTTGTTTTCTTAATCCCCGATAGGCGGTTGCCCATAACGAAGCCGTGCAACTTAACATCAACTGTGAAAAGTTTCATCACGTTGAAAAAATTACTCTGAAATTCCATCCCCTCCCAACACTGTGGCCTGCGCTCTTGTGAAAGCTAGAAAAAACTTTCGGGGAGAAATGATATTTTGAAGGGTTCTTCTCTCTTCCTTCTTGGTACATCGAACCTGACGGCGCAAACCCTCAAGGAAAAAAAAAGAGTGAGTGGTCGTTGCTGGGATGTGTGCGCATCTATGGAGAGCAAATATTCCGGCGTGGAGATCTCTGTCTCCTTGAGGGGGAGCCTGGTCGTTCAGGTTTGCTATGGATACAAGTGGGCAGCGGGGTAGAGGGGCGGGGACAGTGATTATTGGCACGGGTGGATCGATATAGTGCGAGGGGGGGTGAAGAATTCAGGGAACGCAGGTAGGAAAGGGAAAGAAGTTGAATCTAAAGGAAGCAGTAAAAGACAACAAGAGTGAGAGGTCATGATCATAAATTGTAATTTATTGTAAATTATTGTAAATATTCCAAGAATATTCCCGTATTAGACGAAGAAAATTTAAGGAGTAGCTGATTTTTTTCTACTACCTGCCTAAAATAATCTTCAAAAACGTGGTAAAAATACCAAACGTCTACATGGGCATAAAACTAAATAACTAATCGTCACTCTCCAGATTTAGCAATCTATTATTATTTTGTTAGAATTGACGATCCTCCATTCCATCCATTCTATTCTAGGAATTTTCAAGAAGTTTCCTCTTCATTTCTAATCCAATGTTTTAAGCAATATTTTCGTACCTTAAAATATTTTCACATTATTCATCCCTCAAATGTTTCTCATTATTACCTTTCATTTTTTTCTGTGAAGACGAAGTCATTCAGATTCAAAAGCATGTAAACGATGCACCTATACAGATTTTGCGAGACTGTATGCCCTCTGAAATGGGTACTTATTTATAATTCACACGTCAGAGAGGAATTTTATCGACGGGTTCATTTATGGACATAAATTGGTTAATTCAAAACTCCATGCTTAGAGTATCTTAGAGGTAATCTTGATATCTTTATACAAAATCTGCTTCCCCCTCCCCCAATATGTGAAAAATACTTTATTGGATTTTGTTACGTTATTATTTCGCCGATATGTCGATATTTCTAGACATAAAAATCCCTTAAATCCACTTGCTTTATATTACGTGTTAAAATGTTGTTTTTCATTAATTAAACTCCAAAAGTATAGTATTTATCCCTCCCAAAAGTGACACTTGAAACCCGATAATAAACGGCGTTGAATTTTTTAGTGGAAAGAGGAAATATATACCCTATTAATACGTTGAAAATAACGGGAGATCAAACAAAAACACTGTTGCCGTGTTATGCAACTGAATCTAAATGAGTTCTAGATTTTAATTGAAGGTACTATTAAAGTTAAGTGTCAGTTTCATATTTATTTTTTTCGTTTTATTTCTTCTTTAACTTTGCTTGCGAATCTTTATCGAATAATACAAAAAGTTCCTAAGCCTAAGGAATGGGTAGGTAATTTTACGTCGTATCCTAGAGTACAGATTACCCGCGCCCTATTAATGTTATAAAAGATGCATAACTCGTAGGCGTTTTCACCGGGGACACTTTTGTAGTGACAAGAGAGCATTTCGCTTGAGGGCTGTGTATTTTTACATCCCTCAATATTTATTTAGTTGTATTAATTAAATTGGTCGTACAACATTTTTTTACCATTGTCAGGATTGCCTTTTCCTTTGTTGCCATTGCTTCGCTGTCACTACAGTGAGCATCATTTCCGGCTCTTTAAGTCTGTGCGACAGTATTTCATTACGTTGACGGCGTTGATCGGATTTTTTGAAGAAATTTTTTTTTTCATAAATTATATTTTTATTTAACGATTTGAACTTCATTTGGTGAGAATAATTTAATTCGATCAGCTCTAAGTAAAATCATTACGGAATGGCGTATGCTAAATTATAGCGAGAGCCAAAGCAGGACACTACGCTTTTTATCCTGGCCTGGCAAAACAAACGAAGAGCAAGTGGCAGTTAATTTAGTCCATGACAATTTGAACCACGGCCCGCGAGTGTGCATTTTCTAGCGCCGTGAAAATTTTCGCAAAAAAACTACTTCAGATAGGATCTTTAAAAATGTATGAATTCATACAAGAGAAGTGGACGCTGTTAAAAATCCGCCCTCTTTTTCTTTCTCCTCTAGGATCACCTGGCTAGCACGGACATCAATGATAACGACGACGACCCTATGCCCAGGGACAACGGAGATAACAAGCATGGCACGAGGTGTGCAGGAGAGGTGGCTGGAGTCGCGTACAACGACTACTGCGGGATTGGCGTGGCTTACAACGCCTCCATCGGAGGTAGGACCAAAAACACTCCCCCTTTCATGAACCCCCGTTGACCCATTCTGCCTCCGCCAGGTCCACGTCTCCTTCGCTTTGGATAATAAGCGACCTTTCTAGTCCGTCCTACCCCACTCCCCCTCCACCTTCATTGTCGTCCCTCCGCATTCAACATCTGTCGTGTTACCCGAAGGGTGTGTTCCTTTGTTTAAAAAAAATTGTGAGATATAGGTAAAATTTTTCCTTAAAAGACGAATATTTAACATTAAAATACAGGTTAAAGCACAAAGTTAATTTCAAGGTTACGGTGTATTCTTGAATCTAAAAAAGTGTTTAAAGTTATAAAGTGCTGTATAGGTGGGAAATATGGAATAATGTAGTCTTGGGTATTTTTCATTAAATAAAAAATTAAATACCGTTTAGCACCTAACCACGTAATAAATGTTTTAAGGGCAGTTATTGCAAACACCGTAATTCGTATCTAGCTTGTTGAATGAAATATAAATTTACTTTTTTACGCGCGACATCGATATTACGCTTGAATCAGCATTCCTTGTTCCCGGTTGCCGTTAACTTTTCTTGTTACTATTGTTGTTACCATGGGTGATATGGGTAAATGGATCACTTTTTACTTTGGATGACACCTGTTTAAAATTATAATTGCGTAGCAATGATTATTTTGCCCATTTAAAAATCCAATTTACCACAGTAAAACTGGCACTCTGTCGTCAAAAAAAAGGGAGAACAGCCCTCGAAGGCTGTAAGCGTTCGTCGGCCTCTGCATGACGTAGTGTCTTGACCAGTCTTTGTACCTTATTCAAGTGTGGTCACAATATTTCCTCGATTGTCATGGCGATCACGGTAACAATTGAATTGTTTTAATTTGATGGCCTTTTTCCATTTGCAGAAAGTGATGAATCCTTTTAGCAATAACTAATAAATAATTATTAAGATATGCTGCCAGTCGTCTGTTTTACTGATCATCGTGATACCCATTAAAGTGCCCCACTTTGTGATTCACTTACAAATTAGTAATATAATACTTTTCACCCAGTTTCTGAAATTATTATTCATCTTTTTAATGATGTGTTTTACGTAGCTTCTATTCTAGATCTTAAGCCGTGTTCCGTACTTATTTTGTTTATATTTGTCTTGGTGAAAGATGGGTCCTGTGAAAGAGGACGCCTGATGGAATTCATTTCATTTCCGTTTGAGGCTTCCACCTTGGGTCTCTTTCATATCTCTAGATTTTAAATTCTCCTCTGTTTTCCCCTCCTTCCTCTGCTCCCTTCCCTCTCCTCATCACAAGCACAGGATCCCGGCTGTGACGAGCTACAAGTATGGATTTGTGCAGTGACTGCTCAACAATGCACTTTGCCGCGAGTCACAGGGCCGTCCTCCCCGGGCTGAAGCGATGTGCAAAATCCGACGGTCGTAAATGGCCGAGATTTTGATCCTTGAAAGCGATATTCTTTCCTGCGCACGGAATCGTAGGAGTCCGTATTTGGATAGCTCTCCATTGGCCGGGTCGATCAAAATAAAATTGGTGGCTCATCCAAAGCCTCACCCTGGAATGTGTTTGAACTATTGCCAAGTTGTGGTCAATCATCGATGGAATTTGCTCCCGGATCCCGGAGATAATAAAACGATTTTTTACCTTGTGTGTCTCGGAAAGATTAGTAAATTTTATTAATCCACTCTCTTGTTATCCACAAAATCCGACTGATTTAAAGACGTGAGTAAGCAAATTTATGCGCTTTTTCATCTCGTCGCTGATTATTATCTCAATATTTCATATTGGCGAAGACTTTAACGTAGCGTAGTTCGCATAATTTCCTGTTTCTGTGATGTAATGGGCGGGTTGGGATCCTAATGGATGCAGTAAATAAAATCGCATTATTCTGCTAATATTTTTTTCAGTTCCCGTTGCTAGTTAATCCTTGAACTTTTTTTCGTAATTTATACAATTTTTAGCATGCTCTTTTTCTAAATTTGATATGGGAATCACGCCAGCGTTAAAAAAGTTTTTTCTTCTCTATTTGTTTTTGTTGTTGGTCAAAAATCGATCAACTTATCATAGATGAGGCATGAAAATATAAATTTATTCTAAGATTCGATCGTTTTAAGGCAGCGCGCGTCGATCTATCCATAAAGCCCCATGAAGACAAATTTACATGTCATGGGGCGCATTCGCACAAGTTGCACAATTTTGTGTTATTCATGTCAGTTAACTATCAATTTATATACATATCTCTAAAATTCTATTGTTTTAAGAAGGATAATTGCGAGTTGGGGTACTGAATTCAATATATTAGGTAATCGAAGATAATTAAATTAAAAAATGGATTGGGATATGAGCCTCAGCACAAGACATTATATTACGGTACATAGATTCCCCAAAATATTCTTTAGAGGCCCTGTATTTCCAGTTCCTATTCACGTTAAATTAAAAGGCTAAATAATTTTTTTTATGAAATATTAAGTTTAAATATTCTTAAATGGAGTTAGGTGCATCTCAGTATTTTATTCTCTAGTTAATGTTTAATCATCTTAAAAACTTTGATCCTTGCCCTGTAATTATTATGCAAAACAATAACTATTTTTATTAGTCCATCAATCAGAATATTGCCGAATGCAGTCGTTTGTTACCCCACATTCCCTCCCAGTGTCAACTCTCCATTTTTCCAAATACCATGGTAATTCTTTTGCCTTTTACTAGCCCCATATTCTACATCTGCCTTCAATTTCCCAAGTATTTTCCTTTTTGTTTTTCATGTTTTAAGGTTCCCTTCAAGTTTTCATACAATTACACTGGTTAAAATTCATGTTGTTTCTTTTTATGGCCTCTTCATGTTTTTTTTTTCTTTTCCAAGTGTTGTTCTATAGTGAAATCCTTTTCTACATGCTTCCTCATCTCTAACTTTATCTTCTTAATTGCCATTATTCATGTTCATTACATCATTTTAAAATATCTTCTGCGGTCCACGTTCATAAATCGACTATTTGAAAAATTTAGATATTTCTGATGTTAATGCTGAAAGTCTGATAAAATAGTCTGTAAAAAAAATTTCACATGAATGAGAAATTTGTGTAAGTGTTAACATTGCAGTTAGGATAGTTAAAAGTTCTCTTCTAACAACAATTATTACTTTCAAGTAATAGTGGGTAGTACTTAAAACTTTTATTTTAAAAAAGTCATTTTGAATGATATTCTAGGCATGTAACAGTACAGAAGAAAATCTTGGATACTTGAGTATTCAAGATTTGTGATCACAACTCACAATGGTAAAGTATTAAAGGTCTTATTTTTTCCATTCCGTGAGAAATAACTAAGTTATTTTATGTCCTTAGAGGGCATAAAATGACTCATAATAAACTAATGCTCATATGTGATTTCTTGCTTAGTTGGATAAAAATATTTCTCAGAATACTCTGGAGTGTAACTCCCACTTAACTAAGTTCCTAGGACAGCTCTGACAGAAATGAAAAATGGATCTGAATAAAGACAAGAGGGGTGGAAAATAATAAGAGGTAGTGAGATGTTTGCAAGAAGACAAAAGTTGGACCATCCTTACTTCTAAAATGTCTTCAATTCATTCAAATTTAGGAAATCTCATAATCATAAATTATCATTAGAGTCATCACTTTCCCACAAAACAGTTTTTCTCAGTTTACTTTCTGAAAGCATTTTTAACTTGTAAATTATTATGCTGGAAAAATGATCCTAACAATAAAAGTGTATTCATTATTTTCTCAGTTACGCAAACTGTTCAGAAATTAGACTTTTCATTCAGAGTATTTATAATTCCAGCATATGTATGTATGTATATATACTTGAATATACTTACATATATAGAACAGCTGAATATCATTTAATTTTTCCCATAAATTATCCCTGAGAATAGCATTGAACCATAATGTAAAAACAAAATGCTAAAATTCGTGGTTGTACATAGATTGCTATTCTAAAGGAATTTGCAATCACTTGATATGCATTTATTGCAATGTTAGGCATTATTTCTCTTAAATAGCTCCAAACAAAACTTTGGTCAAAATATCACTCATGGTCATAATTTAATGGTTCAATTTGTATTCATAATGGCTGAAATAATAATTAATTTTGTTGTTTATCTAAAGATTAAAAATATAGTAAGCATGAACAAAAATAATTGTCAATCCTGTCCAAGACTGTACCCCAATGGGGGGCATAATACTAACCATTTACTTCTTTGTAAAGGTGTTCGAATGCTTGATGGTACAGTGAATGATGCTGTTGAGGCAAGAGCACTTGGACTCAACCCCGAGCACATTGACATCTACAGTGCCTCATGGGGTCCAGAAGATGATGGGAAAACAGTAGATGGCCCAGGGCCACTAGCGCGTCGTGCCTTCATCTATGGTGTTACAAGTGTGAGTAATTTTTTCAAGTGTGAATAAATTCAAGTAGTTTTTAAGTTTCCTTTTTATGCTGTCCCTAATTCTTAAGAAAAATTAAACTCAATTTGATGGCAAGAAGTTCTCAATTTGATGAGTTTCAAGGCAAAATATTCTTCACAGTGTACTTATATCTCAATATTTAAGGCAGGCATTTTGATTGATAGAACTGATATTTCTCAGTGAAAATGAATTCTTAAACAAACAAAAATGAAGTAATATGTTCTTATATGAGAACTTCAAATCTTATCATGCATTCAATCTAAAAAATGCTTTAATGTGAGAAACATTTATGCTGGAGAAGTATCATTAAATTATTAAGAAGCTACTACCATATTAATGTTTAATTATCAATTCTATTAGATTTAATTTCATGTTATATGCTTATTTAACTTGTGTTTTTATTACCAGGGTCGCAAAGGAAAGGGTTCCATTTTTGTTTGGGCATCTGGAAATGGAGGAAGACACACAGATTCATGCAACTGTGATGGCTATACCAACTCAATCTTCACTCTATCCATCTCAAGTGCAACACAAGGAGGGTGAGCTACATTATCATTGTATACACATCTTCCTCAGTTATTTTCTGTTACTCGATCTGCATATAAATTTAACATTATGCCAGGCACTTAGATGGCCACAGTAAAGCAAATTTTACATATTGAAAGACACCAAAATTTCATAAGAGCATTACTTTGGAACCCAATGATTAATTTAAACAAAGTATTGTCAATGTTACTACAGAAAACCTCAGTTCAGGCAAAGTTTTTTGGGTAGTGGGTGCATCAAGTTGTCTTAAAAATTTGAATTTTTTAAAAGAAAAATTTTATGGTATTTATTTAAAATTAATGTTGATAATAAATGCTTATATGCTCATATTCATATGTTTATTATTGTAACATTCATTATATGTATTGCAGTTCATTCCACATGCACTCTTCATGCACTCCTAATTAGTGTAATGTCTCTAATGTGGTTACTATAACTCAGTACCTGATGTTAAACTTACATATCAATTCTGCCATTAGGTACAAACCATGGTACTTGGAAGAATGTTCCTCTACCTTAGCAACTACATACAGCTCAGGAACACCTGGACATGATAAAAGTGTTGCAACCGTTGATATGGATGCCAAGCTTCGTCCAGACAGAATATGCACTGTAGAACACACAGGTATGAAACATTATTTATGTTCATTTAAATGTTATTAAATGTGAAAATCCAATCGCTGTATGCATACAATTTATTCATAAACAAACTTTATGTTTTAAAAATTGCCAATTTGTCATATCCTTCATATGGAATGCACCCCAATGTTGACGGACAAAAATGAGATTTAAAAATTGGAAAGTTATGTTTGAGTGGTACATTTATGAATTCTTTAAATATTAAAAATATCATTTTTTAGTGTTAAACATTTTATTACTTGGTGAATGATTGGAGATATTTAAAAAGACCTCTGGTGTATTCAATTCAATTTGTATTATTTCCCAGAGTTGGGTAATGGTAGTATGCTATTCTAGCACATACCTTCTATTCATACTGTAGCTTGGCAGACTGCATTTTTCACTAAGTATTTTTTTTGTAGCAGCTATAGAATATTTTATTTAGCTATTTCCATGACTAATTTCTCATCTGGGACTCACCTAACGGATATTACTTTTGCATAATGCCGTGTGAAATAAGAAACTCATTTCAACATTAGTTTTTATTTCCATCCACTGTAATGAAACTAATTTTCCCACCTCTAATTTCCTTAGGAACTTCACCCTCAGGGATGTACAATATTATCCCTCCAAACTGTTTGAGATCTATGTAACTGGAAATACCTTTCACCTCTATCTCTCTTCTCAATAAATCATCTCCTTTAAACTTCTGTTTTTTGAGGTGGGATAAACTATGAAATTATCCAGAGTAGTACAGATTAGGATGCAGAATCTCATGTGGTGGTCTTACACCCTTCCTTTGTAAAGATGTCTTCTTTAGGTATCATAATATCATTAGATTTCAATTTGAAGATTTTTAAGTGTAGTCCCCCATTCTTTACTATTCATATGTGCTTCAAGTTCCATACTAATCCCACTACCTGCTCTTTCTCACATCATGCTTAAATTTGTATACCAACTGAGTTAAATTAAATTAAAAATAAGTCTTGAAATTTCTTCATTTTTTAGTCTAATGAAAGCTTAACTTCTACCATAATCATTTAATCACTCATGGATTCAATATGTCAAAACCTATCACTCATGGATTCATTATGTTATGCATGAATATTTTGAGTAATCGGTAATGTCTAAATAAAATTTAATTTACTTTAAAAAGCATAATAGGACAAATGATTTAGTGTAGAAATTAGAAGATAGTTGCTTCATAGTGATGTTTAAATAATATTAATTGTTAATTATGCATATATTATAGAGCTATCAACTAAATAAAATTAATTCAGTTCACATATGGCATTATATTTGCTGCAATATATGTTTAAAAACAACTAATTTGTTTGAGAAATATGAAAAATCATATAATGAAAATCTTCAAGTAAATAGAATGTTTGATAAAGATTTGTGAAATAATATTATATTAAAACATTAGGAATCACTATTATTATCCCTCAATTTAATGGCACTTATGGTGAAATTTGGTATGAATTTCAGTTTAATGTTGTGATTCTGTTGCCAATGTGAACAACACTCCCTACATTTTGACATCAGAATTTGGGCTTCCATAAATGTATGCACTTTATAAACAGCCATTTCAACATTATTCCCTGAATATTACAATAAAAATTGTTGAATATATACAGGTACATCAGCATCTGCTCCTTTAGCTGCTGGGATATGTGCACTTGCATTAGAAGCCAATCCTGAACTGACATGGAGAGATATGCAATACCTTGTTGTACTTACTTCACGATCTGCACCACTAGAGAAGGAATCTGGCTGGATTGTTAATGGAGTAAAGAGAAAAGGTAATCATTGACATATGACTGTCAGTTTTTTTTATTTCTATGCTATCATCCCTTTTGCCTATAATTATGAATACATAAATGCATTCATACGATATTTTATCCAGTAATAAATTAGGCTCAGAAAATTGTAGTAAATAATAAAATGAGAGCTAGAAATTGCAATTTTAAGTATTTTTTTACTCTTTAAAATATCCAAAGTTACAGCAATGGACTTATGAACCAAAAATTCAGTTAAGAACATATTTTAATGGTCATGAAAAACCCTAATTGTTTCAAAAAAATCATTAAGAGTTTTTGAATGAATAATTTTGACCACCATTTAGTAAATATAGACCTTTGATTACTTTTTGGGACTGTTCAATCAAAAACATCATTTGAATTTTTTTCTTGGAGAGCATGATTTTTTAGAGAGGACCTTATAAGTATTATTCATCCCTCTGTCCCTCCCAGAGTCCCCATTCCTCTGAAATGATGTAAGCATGTTTGAAATTGGGATATTTTTGTGTGAAAAGTTCTTTAGCAATTCTCTTAGGAAAACATGGAAGAAAGAGTTTTTACGAGATTGTTCACCACATTTATGAGAGTGGAGTGTGGCCAGAAGACTTTGTAACATCAGTTTTAATTCTCANTGAGAGTGGAGTGTGGCCAGAAGACTTTGTAACATCAGTTTTAATTCTCATCCCAAAGAAAGAAAAAGCAGCAGTATGCGAGGACTAGGAGAGGCACACGGGATGCCATAGCAGTAATGAGGTCATTGATGGAAAGGAATATAGAGTATAATCAGGCTATATATTTGTTGGTTTGTAGACTTCGAAAAGGCATTAGATTGGAAAAACTGGGAATGCCTAATGAAGGTATTGCAGAAGAAAGGAGTTGACTGGAGGGATAGGCGGCTTATTCGAAACCTATACATGTCTCAAACTGCACATGTGAGGGTAGCTGATGGAGAAACAGGGTGGGCAATAGTAGGTCAAGGGGTAAGACATGGTGTCTGCTATCACTGTTGCTTTTCAATATATGCACAGAGGAAATGGCAGCGGAGGCATGGGAAAAACTAGAGGTAAGATTAAAAGTAGGTGGGGAACTTATCAAATCAGGTTTGCGGACAATCAAGCTTTAGTAAGCCAATCAGCCAAGGCTTTGCAGTCAATGCTAAGTTCGCTAGAGAGCCAATGTGATAGGTATGGGATGAAAATAAATGAGAAGAAAA
>LYUA01000201.1:9062-23338 GCA_002093875.1 Calopteryx splendens | reverse complement strand
TACCCGAAAAATGGTACACAGCTTGGGTGAAGCTAAGGGTGCCAAGAGGCATCACCAGGATTTGAACTCCAGTCCTACGGTCAGCAGTCCAGCACTTTGACCACTGGACTACCACATGCATTTCAATAAAAATTTTATTTAAGATTGAATTTGAAAAGACAAGGATTAATGATGCTAAAATTAAATTATAATAAGACAGCATCATGAAGATGTGAAACAATTTCTCATTTTATCCATATTGTTTTAGGTGAAGGACCCTCGAATTGCAGTTCATGTCCTCCATACTTGGTACTTGAAAAGGGACTCTGCAAAGAGTGTTTTGCATGGCAGTTCTATGACAACCGACGGAAATCATGCCGATCATGCCATCCAACCTGCCGAACTTGCTCAGGTCCAGGGCCAGTTTCTTGTAAATCCTGTGCTCTACCCTTGAGATTTGACAGAATCGACAACCAGTGTGTACCATGCTGTACTCCTGAGATGAACCCTCCAGACTGTTGTCATTGTGATCAAGGAACTGGTAAGGATTATGATTTGATATGCCTAATGTTATTCCAAAGAGTAGGTTGTAATTGCACACTCTGGGTTCCATTACTGTGCAATATCTTCATACTGCAACCAAAGCTACTCCAAATGATTACCATATCAAATGTAGTGAAACTAACAATTAAAAAAGTGTTTCACTTTCAGAGAAGTTCCATTAATATGACTTTTTTTGGCCTCATAAAGCATATCGTTACACACATTTTGAGGCATTAATAGACACAATGCCCAATGCTATTAGATATATTTGTATCTAAACTATGGTCCTAGGAACTGAAAGCACTTTATTAAAATGTTGATCAGTATTATGTGACTTTAAAGTTAAGAGAGTGATGAACCTTAAGAATAATTCCATATTCAAAATAAATTCGTGAACCTTAAAAGCATAGTATCTAAGATGCTATGAAAAGGTTTCACATTTGCTGAGAGTATCAAAAAATGGACTAAGCTGGAAAATTAAAATCTTCTTTAGTAAATTCAGATTTTCCGCCAAAACATTTTCAGCAGAGAATCTTTCATTGGCTCAGATTGTTCAATCTAGAATTTTTCCTCTGCAGGTGAATGCCTCAACTATTCCTCTGGTGGGAAAAGAAGAACAGCTGCAGGAGCTGATAGTGGAGAGGCTGGAGCCATAATTGGGGAGCAAGAGAGCCCTTCTCTTCGGGTAGAGCCCTTTGCAACAGTCACTGCATTGGCAATTTGTGGCTGTGCAGCAGTTGTTGTACTGTTTGGCCTAATTTTCACAATACTGCAGGTGAGATAGAAAATAAAAATAGAACTGATAATGTTCAATGGTCCAGAGATTTATATCACGGAATTATAATACACCAATTCAGGAAAAACTTTCACGGAATAGCCATGCACAGAGAAATTTTCAGTCTCTAGTTAAAGGATACATTTAAGACCATCATGATCTTAAACATGTAAAAACAAGAAGGTATTGCCTTATTATATAAATTTTGAGGTCTGATGAAGGAAGTCAATGAGATAAAAAGTAGCTGCGAGAACAGTGATGAAAAGTCCTTCCTTGATTAATTCCTCCCTTTATCTTTTTATTCAATAAGATTTCACACTATTGTCATATCAAGTGGCATAGCTCTTTGCAATCATGCAACAATGAGGGAGCTAACAGTTAAATAAGCTACTTCAGTCTTCCTTATGCAATGTGAAGTAGATCTCATGGAGGATCTTTCTTCATCCATTCCTCTGTCTTACTTTTTAACTGATTTAATTTCTTATTCTTTTGTAACATTTGTGCCCCTCTCCTGTTCTTGAACTTTTGTGTCTTCTCCCTCTACATAAGGCTCAGCACTTCATCTATGTTCAATTTTTTTTCTATTCAAAGATTTCCTCAGTACCTCAGCTTCAAATGAAGCCACAATACATCAATGGAGCTTTATACATAGTCATCAAGCCCTGGTTCTATATCTTAAAAACTTCCGTATGCCATTGGGTCTTTATTGTTTTCCACAGCTTCTTGAATTTAAGTTGTACTTCATTAGCAAAAAAGTTTTTATCACTGTTATTATCATCTTGAATAACATGTACAGTCCTTTAAAGTGTAGGCCTAGGGTATGCTGATTGTGCTATAGTGATACCCCCACAAATTTTTCTTCCACAAGAGTAATTGACTAAGTGGCTACTATTTGTAATTTCATTCAAAGTCCTATTTTAATTTTTCCTTTGAAAATCTTAGAAAAATGATTGATTAATATACTGGCTTAATTCAGTGGCATAGGTATTGGGGAGGAAGCTGACCCCCCAACCTCCTAAGTCCGACCCCACTTTTTATCACCCAGAACCTTTGGCTTTAAATATTATATAAGGGAGAGAGCTAGGGGGATTAGATATTTTGGTATAGTCAGAGCTCTGAAGATGACTACGGTGTCATCAACCACACCATTTTAGCAAAACATGCAGACTTTAGGTGAGACTATTTAGAAACCAAAAACCATCAAAATGAAATTTACTTCCAAACCCATATTGTCTAAATGTCCTAGTCTCCATTGATGCATTAGTGTTTGCTTGGAATTTGATGCAACACATATTGGTATTGAGATATTGTCCATTATTTAGTTATGGAATACTGAATATTTTAACATATTTAACCTGGTATACAAATTTTAAAACATGCCTTACAGATGGCATAAGAGTGAAAAATTTTGTGTATCGAGCATTAGTGTTATAATAATTTATTTTATTTTTTATCTGGTGCAGGACAAGTCATTTTTATCACAATCCAATAGCTCCTCTTAAATATCACATAGGTATTAATTTATGGACAACATGGCCTACTGGTGGGTCACATCGCCGAGGAGACTGATGGCATTGTGACTCACTGCTGGGTCAAGCTAACCAATAGCAATACGGATTGTGACCTATGCTGGGTTGAATGTGTTAAATGACATACTAAGCAAGATGCATGTGTGAATAGGTAACATAATTAAAATGTAAAAAATTGGCATGTTGTTTGTGTTGTAGTTTCTGTACCACAGTTTTAACAAGTTATTGTTCCAGTATTCTATTGATGACAGGATTCGCCCTAACATTATTACTCTGGCTATGCTACTGGATTGATTGTATTGCTTACAAGCCAAAATATGAGTTAATTTGCAACATGTGTGTACTTCCTGCTTATATATTCTGATCTAATTCCTATTAATGATTTAGGTGCTTGGAAATTGTATCGATTTATGCCACTCTGGGTATTTATACTGTCTTGTTTATAAGTATAAATTGTAAGGGCTTTATATGCACTTTTGGCTTTTTATCTTTTTGTTAAGCAGGTACACTCAAACTGTAACTCTTGCTGGAAGCAGGGCTATGAAAAATTACCCACTCGAAGTCGCAAGGAAATGACTGAGAAGATCTCATTAGCTGAGGATGAAGAAACTCTTAGTGACCAGGATGATGATGAGGAACAGCTATTTACCAAGACGTAGCCATAGATGGTAATCTTGGTTGACATGGACGGTCTTGGTGGGTGTTGTGACGACAAGAACTTGCTGGAGGATGATAAATGCTGCTGGATGCCTAAGGAATTACAAAGTGCCTGGTTCGTACCTTGATGGTGAGAGTGAGTTGGAGGCCATATTGCAGAAGGTGTTGGTCACCATGTTTTGTTGCACAAAACTCATTCTGACTGTCTGTGAACCATTCCACTAGGGAATGAGGCGTTTTGAAGGGACACACTTGAAAAAAATTTGAGACATTGGTGAAAACTGATATGGATGATGTGACATTTTGTCACTTATTCTTAAAATGCTGAAAAAAGGTTCTCCTATAATTAATTTTTATGTCTGAGACCAATTGAAAAAATCAACCTAGCTTATTTTAAATTGTAATGAGTTGGAAAATTCAAATCTAGTTGATGACATGCATTCTTTGTGCATATATGTCCATGGAGTTTGTCTTCAAACATTCACTCTTCATGGGTGAGAAACTATGTTTATTGCTATGAAGAAGAATGGGCAAACAATGTGATACACATATATATAAGATATATGTATGAAAGAAGTGAACATGAGCCTATTAATGTAATAAATTGACATTTTTCAGTGTGATATTTAGCTGTTCACTTGATTCACATTTTCATGAAAGTGTTTTTGTAAGTTGTTGTTGAGTAAAGTCAATGTGAATTGGAAGTGTCAATTGTAAGCTTGCATTCATGCACAAGAGTTTATAGCATGAAAATGGAAATTTGGAAACTTCCCATGTGGCACCTAGAGCTTATAAAACTTATGATGTTGTGTCTAATCTTCAATATTAAATGTAAAACAGAATATATAATTTCATTCATACTTCAGTGTTTTTGCTACAAAATGGTAAGGTATTTTTGTTTATCGCACCAGATTTTGGTGGTAAAAAATGGCAACTTCCTAACAATTTTTATTGAAATATATTTCCTCTGGGTCCTTGGGAAGCAGCTTAATAGCTGCCTACCTTCCTCAAGATTTGGATCCCAACAAAAGACTTGGATAAAATTTGAATATACTCCTTCATCAAACCAATTGGCTTCCAACTTCCTCAAGCTAATGGTAATTCTGCTTTTTGGATCTAATGGGGAAACATCTCTAAATGAAATTTAGAGATGAATTTCCATTGAGATGAATTTATGAAGTTCAGCTTTGTGAAAATATTAAATATTTACTAAATTACCAGGCTGCTATGATAAAATGGAAACCTGCCAGAATTTGGAATCATGGTAAATAGTCATTGGTCTATATAAAAATACTTTATTTTTAAAGTCTTGTGTGTGTTCCTGACTTTTTGGTCTTTGAGCATGTAACAGTGAAAATTTAAGTTGCAGTTCATTTACTGTACCTACTTAATTTTATTGTCCATTGCTGTACACCAAGTTTGAATGGGTGCTATGTTTTCAAACAATTGTCGCTTAAAATTTAGAAATGTGCAAATACTTATGACACTATATTTGTATAAAAATGTAACATATCTCCATAATAATTTGGGGTTCAAGGCAAGTTGTAAATAGATTATCAATAATAAATCAATTTTGGAACAGAAAATTTGCCTGAAAATTAAGTTAATCATTCATCTTTAATGCCAATTGGCAGTAGCTGAAAACTCTATGCAATGAGGTACGTGCTATACAAACTTAACCCTTAAACTGCAGAGGTCAGTTTCCCTGTGTTTGGGGAAAATGAGAGGGGAATATTTTCCTTCCCAGCACATGCTATGGATTTGCAGGTAGTGGACCCTTAAAATCTGGGTTGAATTTTTCTTCATCTTCCCGAGAAGAATAAGAAAGGGTGACCAATTGAAGGAACATTAGCACTTGTAAGCCAAATCAATTCCTGAGAAATGAACTGAATACTCAGAACAATTTTCACGGTGAATACAACGTAGCAAGCTCTCTGGGAGGGAAAAGCATATGTCTGGTATCACTTCCTACTGTGAGGGTTGGGCCAGAGTGGACCCTCGGAGTGGGCCTCTTTGGGTGGACGACCATGAAATCCAGAGAGGAACGTGACAGGCTAGCAAGCGATGGTCAAACGTATAAGTTTGTTTTCCCCACAGCCATCCTAATATATGTAGATATATGATTCTCATTGCTAAAGGGTCAAGGCCCTCATGAACTTACTATAAGAGAAGAATGGAATGAATTAGCATGCAAAAGAACTAGTTAAAATCAATTGAAGGATTCACTTCGTTTCATCCCATCCCTGAAAGTGTACTCCTTCAACAATGTCTAAACACTTGGCGATTTCATGCTAAGTACAATTTTCATTTGTGATTATAAAATAATCACAAAAATGAAGTACCAACAAACCCAATAAGAAATCAAGTTTCTGGATGGGCGAAATAAATTTTAAGGTATGGTAACTCTTGGCAACTAAGAGGTAACAATAGTCTCCTCCCCCCTGAAATTATTTTCTAGCTACTCCACTGGGTGTGTACTTATATATGGTTTTGGATCTATGACTCTCAGTACTTCCTTAACAATTATATGAACTTGAAAAGGATCCGGTTTAATACAAAATTTGATATTTTTGATAGAAAATGTAATTAACTTTTTCCTTAAACCTCTGTCTACACCCAATTCCATTCCCTTATCAATTATTTCCACCATAGACCAATAACCATTATGAATTTTCAAGTCCTTAACTTAATGGACTTCAATTTTTGAAAAAAAATGTAGTTTTCTTCTCATTGTAATGCTTCTGTAATTATTTGTATCAAGTCAGCCATCATACCAACATGAAAAGATGGATTCTTCACCATTAATTCTCTATCACATTCTATACCTTCTTCTCCTTTAACTCTTATCTTGCCTTATTTATTGAAATGTTAGCCCTTGATCATTTTTTCCATGAGTGTCACATAAAATTCCTTCATATCATTTCCAGGAAATTAAGTGCTCTGAATCTCATTCCATTGGTTTCTGCTCATCTTATTCTGTTATGGCACCACTGTCACAGCTGCATATCCTTGCTGTCAACAGTTGAGTGTAGGAAAAGCCATTAGCAGGAGGCTCTGATGTCTTTTTTGATTCTAATCTCAAGTAAAGAAAGCAATTGCATGTGAGTGTTATTATTGATAATCATTGTCACAACTCCATTATTACACCCAAGTTACTGCATTTTACCAAGCCTATAGGTACCTACATAGGATCTGTGCACACCTATCAGGACAACTGCTCACTTGTTCACTGAATCAGTTTCCAAAGAGGTTCCTCAGCTTAAGTCCACTTATCCATCATCAGGCAAACAATCTATTTGCTATGTAAAGGGGAGTTTCCAATTATATCCATTCAGTTAGGAATTATTCTTAGGAAAATTTCAACATCCAAATGTTTGGAATCTATATGATTTGCCTAGAATATACACTACACTCTCACGAGGCTAACCAGACATTACAGATAGCTAAGAAGGTAATGATAATCTTAGCCCTAAGAGGAACTACCTGCAGGTATGAGAGAGGAGCTTAGATATAAAGACTCGATGACCTTAAAGTATCAATATACAGATCCCCTTGGTCTCTTGAGATGGCAGCAATAATGCAAACAATCATGCATCATGTAATTCTGATTTTGTTGCTCAAGACTTTAGTAAGAAAAATGTTGCAGATTACAAAATTTTCCCGTTATTGTGGTAAACAAAGTCACAGTAATCAGCCCAAAGGTTAATTTGGTAGGTGAGAGTAGTGGAGCTCACCCAATACTAAGCCCAACAGTGATCAGATCATTTCCCTGTTCCTCCTGCAATTTCCCAGGATGACCTGGTACCTGAAAATTCACACAGTTTGGGTGAAGCTGAGGGTGCCCAGAGTATTCACCCAGAATCGAACCCGGGCCCTCCAGTTAGAAGCCCAACACTCTAACTACTGGAATACCATGCCCCAAAATTGTGGTGCTAAAGGCAGACTGTAATTTTATGACACTAGGTTCCCCGAGTCTTCTTCTCTTCCCAGAGATTTTTTTTGCCCCTAAGATTTTAATTTTTATATCATTAGGAAAAATTTATCCCAGTCCTTCGACCACTGCAGTAGACCAAAATTGCGGTCATCAACAAATTTAAGTGCCACTTGGGGTAGACTACCCCAAGTGGCCCCTATCCCCCCTATCTGCACTGTATGGATGTAGGTAGACAATAGTAATTGAACTATTAATAGCCAATTACAAGTTGTAGTTTTTCTACATTTTAATAATATTTTTCAAGATATAAAAGGTGTTTAACAACCCACCAGGGTTACTGAATGAAGTAAGGTACATATTTTGATTTCGGGATCTCCAACAATAGAGTACAGGCACCTAGTCAAACCACAACCATCAACTCAAAGGTCAGTTTAAAAGGTAATTAAGGCACAGATACCATGAGTGGGGCAGGGAGATGGTCTGTTAACAGCAGATGGCAAATTCTTATTTTAATTTCAATTGCAGACAAGGCTGTAAATGTAATTTTAGTTATGCAAACATAATTATTTTGTCTGAAAGCAGCGAATAATATTAATCAGGAGAACGTTTAATTTAAAAATTCGAAGAATTAATGAAAAAATCCACCTTCGACGAACACTGAAGGGACATTTGACTAGCTAAATGCTGAACCCCTAAACCATAGTAACTGTAAACCAAAAATAGTAGTGATGTCCAACCATGACTGTCGATTTCTCATTTCCTTTGCCAGTGATTCGTAGAAGTAAAACTTCACCCTTTCGTCAACATAATGTTTCTGTGAATGTTATTTTTCGCGTGAGAGTGATTTTTTTACTTCTCCGACAAATACGCACTATTCTGTGACACTTCTCTAGTAAGTGATAATTAAGATAACTACACTAAATAGAAGACATGAAGAGGAACACGGCGATCTTATCGGATGACCTCAAAATACATCAGATCATGGAAAAGTCAGAACCCATGATAACTTTTCGATTTATTCAACGACAGAATGTTAATATTTGGCCAAGGTAAGTTCACTGAAGTTTACAGATTTAAATATTGTTGTTGTCGCTTTACCCTTTTATGTCTTGGTACAATGTTATTAGTTGCATTGTACTCGTAAGCCAGCACTCTTGGAGAGGTGAAACATGGATTTGTCATCGCGAAAGTGGATTTCAAGCTTATTTACGCCTTTGTGTGAGTGTGTAATTATTTAAGTATCATTGAAACTCGGCGGTGGAGGTAGTCATGTGCCCGGGTGAAATGTTGCACAAGTCTGGGTGGAAAGGTCCCGCGTTCGGTACCTAGATGAAGTAATTTTTTTCTCCCTGAAATTAATATTTTCACATACGGTTATAAATACATTTGTGTAATATTTTATAAATGCACTTCGTTACTTCTTCGGTTTTCATTATTTTTTCTTGTTACATGAAATCACTTGTCGAAATTAAGCAAATAGTCGTTGTTTAGGTTATCATTCATTCCTTTCAATACTTTAGTATACTTAAGTGTTGGATTTGCATTTCATTTTTTACTATCAGTAGTTACGTTAACTACTACCCCAAAGAAGTAGCTTAATTCATGGAAAGTATTTCAGCCAGGCGAGATAAGGCCTCGCATTCGCTATTACTTAATTCGGTGTGTAATAGGCACTGTTGGAACAAATTTCGACGCACAAAATCGCTTTTATTATTTAAAGGATGGAGAAGTCATGGAGAAGTTGTCATGTTTCACTTTCCTAAACGGTCTTCTAAACAAGCCCTAAATGATAAGGTGGTTATTAGTGAATGAGACAAGCTTGCTGCAAGCCTTCAACAAGCTTATTACTGTAAGATTGAAATCTTGCAGCAGGCTTGAAAATGTAAGTTTCAAGCCTTCAATCTTCCTGCAAGATTACTAATGCACCGTTCTCAACCTTACTGAACCTTGCATTGCAAGTTACATGCAACTTCTGAGCAAGCTCCGTGCAAGATTGAAGCTTGCAGGAATCTTGCAACACCTTGTCAAGGCAAGGTTGAAGCCTGCAGGAATTTTGCAATAAGTTTGAACTATTGATCATGAATTTTCAAAGTTGCTGCAACCTTGCGGCAGGGTTGGCAAGATTAAAAAGCTCCCTGAATGATGAGTGCAGGATTGCCCAATTTCGGCAAAGTTCAGTAAGCTTTTGGCAAAATTGCCTATATTGGCAAGCTCTATGCACGGTTCATGAAAGTTTGCAGATTTTGCATGCTATGTGGGTAATAACCACCGGCGTCTGGAAAATTAAAATTGTATTAAAATGAGCCAAATTGTAAACTCATTAAAAGGGCCATGATGCCATTTAAAATGAACGAAATTACGGGATTCTATGTATGAAAATACCTAACTACTAGTTATTTTTAGAGCACTAGATGAATTAAATGTAGCACATACAGAAGCCAAATCAAATTCACACCTTTAAAGCAATTTTATTTGTTGCTACAATTATAAAACATTAAATTATAAGGCATTAAGCCTCTCTTATACAGAATCTAACAGTAGGTCAGGACTTTAATAAATATTCAGATGATCGTCGTCTGTTAGTATACTTAATTCAAAACTTTCCTAAATCTTTTATGTTTAATGAGTATACTACAAATTCATGCCGAATAAGGCGAAAAAATATTTTAGCGGAACACTGGCTACTTGCAGAAACAATTGATAAATCTTTCTGCAACAAACCATGTAAACTCTTTTTATAAACTGTTTTTTCTTGATCGGAAGCGAGAAGTTGACTTAGGCCGGTAATTAACACAGCGAGCACAGAGCAGTGCACACATATTTAGGTACATAATCTGACAAATAACACGACTTAACTAATCAAGAACTTGTATAAGATTGAGGAAATAGATTCGCAAAACCGTTCAGTGCGAGGAAACATTTCGATGACCTGAACCATGATGCTGAAAATAGAAAACAAGTTACGTTCTTTAGTGATATTTATATGAATGAGACAAATCAATGCCTGGTGCTATTCCAAAACACTAGAAAAATTATATATTTTTCATCCACTTGCGATTTAAATCATAGAGTAATCCAATTGGTTTAAAAGTTAAAAGTGGAGAATTTAATGAATATATTTATATCTTCTTATGCCCGGTAATGCATTTAGTCCTTGTGACATACTTACATGAAATTAAGACTGTCCGTGTATCATTCGCTCTAGCTATAAGATCGAAATTCAGCAAGCGTCATTACACCTATAAAATATTACTCTTTGTGAACACCCTATATTTTCTCTTCCTCTTTCCTGCGAGGCATCGATATCACCCTAATTCATGCCTGGTAATACATCAATGTACCACTTTTTCGTCTGAAGCACTGTCTTTGCTTCATCATACTTACAATTAGAAAGACGTGCCTGATTAATGGCAAGATGATATGGTGATTTGTCGGGTATGAAATGGCGACATAAACTTCCCTTGGACCTTGCTCAAACGCCATTTCTTTCTTTCTTCCTCCGCGATGTTTTCTCATCACAATCACTCCATGTCGATCCACCCCACTCCCCCATGCGACTTCCCGCCCCACTTCCTTCCCTCCTATATGCCCGCTAACTCACGCGACTCGCTCGGCGATGGAACGAAAATAAGTCGATAGAAATAAGTCAAACGAGTCCAGTAGCCATTAACCCCGGCCTTCTTTTTTGCGTTTTCCCCAGTGCGGTTGCCCTTCCTCATCGACTCAGAGTGTTAGTAACTGGACCCAGCACTGCAGGCCATCGGTTACTGTTGGTGGCCCTCAAGTTCTATTTCTCGCCTCATCATCGTCCTGCATCTGCATAGTTAGTGAAAACTCGTGCTAGGTAGTCCAAGGTTCCCAGAACTCAAATAGGCGTATATTTCAGCTAATAAACACATTGTGTGTTATTTCAACTTAATAAACGAGTTTTACATAATATGCAAGTGCTTTGCAAGTACCTCACTCGCTCATAACACGTTAAAAAATGTTTCTATACAAAAATTCAGTCAAAGACATAGCCTCAACTCAATTCTTTTCTCAATATATGTAGCTGACTTATTTTTTTGCAAACTCAAAAAGGGCAATCTTGTTACGCTTGTCTGCATGGAAGACAGCCGAGAGCGCTTAGCTTTGTGAAAGAGACTGGAAATAATTCGGCTTTGGTGATCTCTATCTACTATTACCAGGTAATAAATTGGCAGAAAATTGAGTTGTGACGCTTACAGAGGAGATAAATTAAGATAGATTTAATAGCCAATGATAGAACTTTCATTAAATTCCCCCATAATCAATTATATTAATAGCCGTGGACCAAATGTTTCTAGTAGGATTACAGAAATGGTGAACTTGGTAGATAATCCTCTAAAAATTGCCTAAATCCTCTTGGTAGATAATCCTCTTCTTTCAAATCACATTTTATATTATATACTGAGACCATTTAACCCTGCATCTTTATCTTTTTCATTTTAGTTCATTTCTTGAAACAACTAGTACGGTAGGTTATGTTTATAACAAAATTTCAATAAAAAAATCTATTGAGATTAGAGCAAGCCAGTACAGAAACTGAAAGGATAATACTGATAATTTATAATGTACTGTCAACAAGAAAACATTCCAAATAATTATACATACATAAATACTTTATCATAAACATGCTCGCAGAGAACTCACTGTTAGTCTTAAACGTTCAGTAAAAAAGTTCCAGGAAGGATGTGAAATAAATACCCTTTAAAGACTATTTAAGTCAATCGCGGTCCAGTGGATGTCATCCCTGCATATCCATCCTTAAGTTCGCTATATCAAATTAAAGTTTTAAATTTCCCTGATTTTTCTGCATATTTCTAAAAATTTAAAAACAAACGAGGATGTAGCGTTGGTTCAAATATCTTGCCTACCCAACAAATTCCGAAGGTATTTATACTAATTTCATACGTTTTGAAAGCTCAATGTTCGTAGTTGAGTCCGGTTTTCCCTCTTTCCGTGCAAGTTAATGCCTCACAAATTCTAATTGAAACTTGTTGGATTATTTCTCCGTTTCTTTATGCAACGGAGTAATAAGCAAGGCGAAGCACCTCGTTCATCGAATGGAAGATTAAATGCTGACTCATTTTTCTTTAATAGTAGGCCAAATGTCTCTACTTCCTGCTAACAATCCTTTCCATATCAATTACCAACAAATTCCTAAAAGCGAAAACGGACTCATTATCCATCTACTCTCTAAAGATCTACAACTACGCCAAGTATATTTATGGATAAGAATAACAAAATCCGAACATGAATCTCTAATTGAGAATTGAAATACTTACGTCTTTAATCGCAAAGATGTTTACCAATATCAAAGATAAAATTACTATTTACTGCAATGCAAAAGCACTCACTGAATGTACATGTCTTTATGTCATGTGATTACTTACATGCAGCAAGGAGCCTAGAACCCTTATAAATCGCCCTCTTCCAGGTTTACGTGGAAATGATAATTGTGTGCATTAACGTACCATAACTTTGTGGTCTAATGGTGACAACGAACATTTCTTGCCTTTCCAAGTTTGGAGAAGGCAAAAGATACATTATTCCGACCCCAGGTGAAAGGCCTGAGGACCAGCAATACTTCTCAACCTTCCCTCCCCATTCCTGTGCCACCGATTTCTCCTCTTCCAATCTGGTCGCGATGGGTGCCAAACATTAGACATAGAATCGCCTTAGGACACCACGTATTTATTCTTATGTCATGTTAGGCCACGATTAACCCTCGATCCGGATGAACAAATCCAAATTTCAAGCACGAACTTGTGCCTGAGAATCAGGAGTTAATCTCAGGTGCTTGTGCATAAGAAAACATGATCCAACCCTACCCCAAAGCCTCCTTCAAATGGAAATTCTGAAATGCAGAGTTGGGTGAAATATATAGTATAGCGTTCAACCGCAGCTATTATGATTTTAGCTTTCCGCTTTTGAGTCGTTTTGTGCTCCCTCCAGAAAATAGTAAATGAAGATTTTATGTTGAATTACTGGTAGCTTATTTTTTTCGCGTTTCGACTCCAGGTTTTCATACACACCTCACAGAAAGTGATTTCTAGAAGGGCGCCTGCCGGAGCTAGAGAAATGGAACTAGTGCTGCAATCAAAAGATCCAGAAAACATTGTGAGTATTCTAATAATTGTGCATTGACGTCATCGCCAGTGAAGTTGCCCTATAAATGCTGAGTCGGAAGTTTATGTTTCTTGAAATACGATAAGAGCTCTCCCACATATTTCCTAGTGCACTTTGCTGCATTCCATTCTTAACACCCCCTTAAATAAACTAGATACTGAAGAGGCTATCATTCCATTCAGTAGTATAAGCAATCTGCGCCCGACAGCTTAACTAATTCTTTAAAACATGATAGGTTGCGTAAAGATATTTCAAAGTGATTAATCGTAATATTTTCCCTCGGCCAGGATGTTTTAGTTTAATATGTTTGTCAGGATCCCTAGTCTAAAATATTTGAGCTGTCCCCTTTTGCGCCTCAACTTTTCTTGAGACTCCTTTCTCTCTCCCAATGGAAAGATCGAGTTATTATCTCGTATAATCTCAGAGGAGTACCTATCTCTCCTTAATTGTTTTAGCCGGTTTTGGAAATAGATGGGGAATGATAGTCCAGTGAGTAGAGCGCAGAGCTACAACCGGAGGGCCCGAGTTCGACTCAGGCTGACGCCTCTTGGCACCCTTAGCTCCACTCAAGCTGTGTACCATTTTTCTACCACCAGAACATCCGGTGAAATCCCAGGTGGTACAGGGAAAGGAACACTCACCCCCTTTCAACCCAGATGTGTGAATTTCATATGCCGTTGGGCTTAGTACTAGATGAGCTCTACCCTCA
>LYUA01000200.1:380843-392685 GCA_002093875.1 Calopteryx splendens | reverse complement strand
CCTTTTTTATCCCCCCTTCCATCATCCCTCCCCCCGCGGAAAATCCACCGAAACGCCACCGACCCAACTCCTATCTCACCCCATTCGCGTTTTTTTTTTTTAAATTTCTGTTGTCATTATTTCCCGCGTTCTCCCGCCGCTCCCCTCTTGGCACCGGCAGCGGGGCGGCGCGGGCGTGCCGGCTGCAGGACGGCGATTCGTGCCATGCGGCGCGTGTCTGTTTTGGACGGGTTGGGGGCGACCCCCATCCCCCCTGCACCCTGCGCGCTCACTCAGCACCACCCCCAGCGTCCCGACACCCTGTCCCCCCCAGGGACCACTCCACCCATCACCTTCCTCTTTTTTTTTCATTTCCGTGAAAATAATGTCTCTTTCCCCTCTCTTTCCATAAATGCGGACACAAAGGGGGACGTGGGTGCAAACTTTATCACGGGGTTCGTGTTCATGTTGTTCATCGCCGGGCCGAAGCCGTCACGGCTGACAATTTGCCCGCATTGACATAATATGACCAAGATTTTGGTGGCGTTCTGGGATCGGGCTCGCGGGTCTGCGGACAAGTGAATGGGTGCACGTTAGAATAATTGGGCCAGGAGCGCTCATTTGCTGAGAGTTGGCTTTTGCCTAATCTTGTGTGTTCCTAAAATTTCATCTTGGGAAAATATGCATTCTATTTGCCTAAGTTAGCATTCAAGCTTGGCACCTTTCTTTTGCAGCAGTTGTAACACCAAATTAAGAGTTTTCATTACTGTTCCTTTCTAACATCACCATTATTACTCTGTTATAGAAGGTAGTACTTTTCATCCTTTTGTCATAGGGAAATTATGCGGGTACCCATTAGTTAGGCGCATATTTTGATTGTATTCTCTTTTCTATTTAATTTTCATAGCATCTTAATGTATGCATTATTTTTCACGTTTCCCTGCACTTTTACCTTCAGCTTCACGTTGATTTCATTCGTTTTATGTCTGAAATTCTATTAAATAGTCCACATGTAATTTTTTTAAATTTATTTTTAGACGAAGGAGCATACCTAAAACTATTTTTCGGAATAAGTTTCGTCGGTGTTTTAGCAATTGTGCGTGGAGACCAATTTGTTTATTCCCTTTTCAAAGAACGACGCCGCCAATTATGAAAAACCCACACTCTTGATTGAATACGAGCCCTCTTGAAATTTCGGGAAATTCATCCCTTTGTAAGGTGATCCTGAAACGGAGATTCTCACGACTTTTCCCATCAATTTCCCTGGCCAACTCTTCATTGACAATAGAAGGTCGCCCTCTACTTGGTTCATCAAGCACATTCATTCGGCCTTCCTAGAACTGTCTGGCCCATTTCCGAAAACCTTTCCTTAACTCTTTTGCACTTCCACCATAATTCTCAACGATCTGCTGTTGAATCTCATCGGGTTTGTTATTTCTAGCATTTGGAAATCGGATAACAGACCGTCTTTTACACTCGGCGGGATCTTCGGCGTTATCTTCTGTTGACTTAAACATTGCAAACAATCACTCAGCACATACGACCTCAAAGTGCCTCAAAAATTGATAAAACTATGCCGAAAAATATGCTTTTATATGTAGCAATAAATTACAACAAATATCCATGTGCAAAGTTTTTTATACAGAAATGGTACTTACTATTTGAATTCGTCTCGTACATAAAACATGAAATAACAAATGCCTGTCGTTTGTTTTATTACCACAAGAAACGTATAAGTAATTAATTTTGCTTTTATTCCATTCCAAGTTACTGTCCTATAGCTGATGGTTTGCCAAATTATTTTTACCTATTAATTTCTAATCTTTCGTACTACCCATTGGAAATAGGATCGTACGTGAATTTAGATTTTTAACCATGCTTTTAAAGACCAAAATCTACAGTAATTTAACGCAAAGTTGGTTTGATAGGTGAGGGTAGAACTCATCGGACCCCAGCGACATGTGTTCCTTTCCATGTGCAGCCTACGGTTTCCCAGGGAGATCTGGTACACCCAAACAATCACACAGTTTGGTGAAGCTGAGCGTGTCCAGGTATTCAGAATGGATTTTGAATATCGGAACTTTGACTGTGACCTTTTTGGCGTCATGACCTCGATGAAATTTTGATTTTATATCCAAGGATTGAGAATTATCTAGGCCCAATGTCAAAACTTCGTCATAATCAAGGCTCGACAATTCCGAGATATTTCCGTAGAGCCTCCCGGAAATGTCACTCAGAGTCGAACTCGGGTCCTCTGGTCAGCGTTAAGCGGCGTGTTCACACCATCTGACTTTCTAGAACCTAATTTCGTTGCCACGAAGCAAGAATTCAGAACAGGATCATCAAATTCCGTAGTTTTCTCTGTAATGATTCACAGGAGATAAATTGGGCTTTTTAATTCCGATTGATCTTTCACATCGCTTGTATTTTCATCAATCATAAAGCTTTTAAAAATATCCACACATGTGATAGGCAAAGATAATTTTAACCCGATTTACTGTAAAATCTTTTTAATAAGATCTAGTGGTTTTTTCTTCCCGATCTGTAAGTATGCTAAAAATCATCTCATGGTGTTCGCGGTAGGGGACCTTGGCGTTGAAATAACTTCGGAGACCTAGAAAGATATCGGATCAATCCACAAACGAAAAATTTAATCACCGCTTGCGAGCGAGGAAATGGAAATCTTGGCTGATGGAATATTAGGAAATAGGCCAATGGACCCTCTTCGGACGAAAAAAATAAAGCTGCAGACATGAGGGGGAGCGCGATGGACATGTAGCGTGGCAAGGGCATGCTCTGCTAGGCATCCGATGCATTTCGCCGGTCCGCGCATGCGTCATGCGCTAGGTTTAGGCATGCCGAACGTGGGGTCACTGTCTCGCCACCGACCTCTCTTAAGCCCATCCGCAGCGATAGGAGTCGCCATCCCCGTCGGTCGGCCCACTCCCGGACTCCAGATTAGACGCAGCTGGGCGGAACCGCGAGCCAGGTCGACTGCAAGTGGGCCGGGGAGCGGCGGGAGGGGGGCTTGGATGACCCGTCGATATGGAGATATACTCCGGCAGTGCGAGGAGCTCAGCCGTAGGATTTGAAGCCGCTGCTATCGTGAATCCCTCCACATGAGTTCAGAGGTTGAACGTGGAAAGTGTCCAATTGATGGTTATAACATGGCCAACGCCTCTGTGTAAACTTTTTTTTCCCTCGATCGTAAATTCTATAAATTTTTCTCTTTGCTATTCGTTTCTCTTTGCTCATATAATCACGTCTGTGCGAAAGAGTTTTCATTAAAGCGGTTTATTTGCCATAGGCCTTCAACAACAACGTTTGAATCTACATAGAATCATTAACCCTTTGCATCTGATGATATCTTGATCTGATTTCCGTAATCAAGAGTCTATAACTGTGTCATCAGGAACATGTACTAATATACTGGACTAATGAACTCGAAAAGTAAAACAGGATTGTATTTACCTTGAAGCGACGGATTAAGTTTTCTGGTTAATAGCTTAAGAAAGGTGTCACATCCGAAAGCCAACAGGCAATCCTCGTTGATTTGTGGATTCTTCATCTTCCTAGAAGTATTTCCCTTCTCTCACAGGGACTATTGCTTAATTGGTGCATATCCATAGTAATGTTTTCAACTATTGCTTCCATATTTTTGATAAATTTATTGAGTTCCACTTTTTTAGGCGTAATATCTGTCACATCACTATTTTACTGTTTTTAACAAAGAGCTCTTTATAGCCTTGACTACGATCATTCCATAAAAAAACCATAAATTTATATCAGGACATATATTAAGTAAAATAAATCTAAATAGCACAGAATATTTCCAAAAGCTATTCTATCACTTGAACTTTATCACTTCTGTGTTAATCCTTAAAAATGTAATATATATAAATTTTCATAATATATGCCTCTGGTGGAATCATACCCTAGCAAAACTAGCAGGGTAGCTAGGTGCAGTTTTATAAATCCTTTCCATTGACTGATAAGATTTGGTGGTAAAAAGAATATTATTGGGTGTTGATTTTGAACCGTATTTTATAAGATAAATCCAACGTGTGAGCCGTTTAGAGGGATCCAATCAAAAATGACTGACAAATAAATCAGATATTTTCTAGTGAGCCAGCTGTTGGATCATTTGGCAAGGTATTATCACTGCTATAGCTCCTGGAACTCCAGGTGTTCCAACTTGACAAACAACACTAATTACTGTTTAGCTTGTTTTTTAAATTGAAGCAATTTACCAGCAGCAATTAAGTATATTGATGATTTTCTTTAAAAATATTCATTATCATTATTTGAGTCAATTTAAAACTCCAGCAGTACTATGGAGTCATTAAAACGTCTCATAAGCAAGCATTCTATTAAACTTGAGTACCTTAAGTAAATTCTATTCTAGCATTTCCTAACCGTACCTCTCTCATATAAAGGAAAAAAAATTAAGGCATCCTAACTTTTTCACTCCAAAAGTAATACACATCTTTTCTTTTTTCAGGTTAGTACCAGCATTTACAGCACAGTATCAGATCAGGCTCCCTCGCACAAAATATTTTTTTCTCAAACTCGTGAGTAATCTTTCTCATTTAAAACCTCTTGTTATGCTCTAAACCATGCCATTGCTCCTTAATCTATTAATTTGGATTTCCCGCAAATTAATTAGTACTTTTTCCATGATTATTTCCAGTTATTTAGTCATTTACACTTTCAAAGATGCATTTAAATTATCTAAACAATATCTCAACGCTCATAAAATTAAAAAGAGATCCACAATTGAGGTTTTTATGCATGTAATTACTTAGCCAAGAAGGTTTTAAATATTGCGATCTATTGATTACGCTATAAAAATGTAGGTATGCTTTCCTTTGTAAATTTTTTCATGCATCGCACTTCAAATTACATATATTTAGCGAGCTCTTAATGGGTACAGTAACTCATATTTAGCAAAATTTTAGAAAGATACATAATGAAGACCTTAAAAACGTTTCTTGAATTTCATGAGGCTTTTAAATTCTCATTTAAAATTGATACCCCCGCATACACTTGCAAGCTAAGTTTCTACGCTTTGGAAATTTTCTAAAAAAACGGAAATATTCCTTATTACCATACGCTAAACCAACAAAGTTACGGCAAAAAAACTCTTTTCCGACATCCTGCCAATTTTTAAATAGCTAAATATGATATTGATAATTTACAGAATAATGAGACCCATCGTATAACATCTTTTCCGTTTTTAAAGATTACCTCTACAACTGTTGATCATTTCATATGAATACTGTTTTGGTTGCTTACATTTCCGAGGATTTACAGGATAAAATTTATGTAACGGAGCAGCAAAGAAGTAATTTAGTGGCTCAGAAAGAAAATTAGTTAGAGAATTTTTTTATTCGATTTATGAGCTGGTCAAAAAACTGTAATTTTACTTTCGCGTTTAACTTTGGAAAAGAAACGCCACTCTAAGTAAGGTTGCTGTGCTCTAGATCTACTTACTGTCAAGATATTTCAGACTTTTTTTGGATTAAGATAATAATGGCACTGGAAGTCTATATCACAACTTCATGAAATACACACTGAGAAATAATATTATTTTTCTATTAGTGGTGATATTCCTCTTGCCTTTTTATAAAAAAATTTGTTTTAAATATATTTATCAGTTCACTAGTGCTAACAATATTCCATTTACGCTGTTTGCATTTCATACATTAAAAAATCATGACATAAAAATTCATATCATAAAAACATTTAAGATTTTTTTTCTGCAATTTAGTCGCTTAAGTCGCATACCTTTAAATAAAGGGTCTGGATAACTTTTTTAAGCCATTGTTTTAGTTGCCATGCTACATGGTATTACCTACTTAAATAATATCTAATAAATTAGCATTAGGTAGCAAGCATAAGTATTATTTTAAATTAAATAGCTCCTAAGCCCCCTATTAACTAAACCTCACTTTGTATTCAACTCCTGCTAACTAAGTTCAAAATTCATATCCAAAGTAACAAATTATGTTTCTAATATTTCCATGAACTCCGTGTTTATAAGTTTGGTGTTTTGAGATTTAAAAAAAAGATATCGCAAATATTTTACAAAAATTTTTACTCAAGACTTCACATAGTAGTACACTACCTACTTATAACGTTCATTGTTATTTTTATTGTATAATGATAAAATAACTGTAAATGTATTGTAAAAATTAACTTAGAAAATAGTATTCTCAGCGCAGAGCTAGGTAACGTTTCTTCTGTTGGAAATGGGTATATCTCGGTTGGATTAGAAATTGAACTATTCTTATTGTACGAATAATTTAAAATGTAATTAACATTATGATTGACTGTGAGCAGATAAGGCTATTACAATGGATAATTTTAGAGGTAATTGAAGTGTTACCGTAATATGTACTACTTTGAGATTGTTTCGAGTAAAGGCAGCGGAATATCATTTCCCTTCATCATGTGCCACAGGATAAGCTCATTTTCTATTATTGATTGAAGTACGGCGAAACCTCGGGAACTTTATAGGTCTCCGTATTGCATGTGCGTAAATGAACCTGGATGGTTTAAATTCCCGTGGATTAATATTTATCATTTATTCACCGAAGCTCACAGCCACGGTAAATTAATTAATTAATATGAGAATATAGCGCCTTTCTTTACGAGTGAGAAGTTTTACAGATAAAGATTTGAAGTCTCTGTTGCTCATTCCGCGTATCCAATTGAATTTCATTCAGTTCTTCATTCATTCCTCTTGTAAGTTAATATACTGGGGGAAATAAATCAAGGAATTATGCGTTTAATAGACGGCTAACGGGAAATTCCATCTGGTTTAACGCTACCAGATTTCGTATGCACTCTTCAATTGTCGTCGTGGTAGGTGGGCAGTCGTGAAAAATTACTAACTCTCCCTCCACATTCCAATACCAAGCCAGCTTCTCAATTTGTTACCTTTTTCATTCCTGGGGAGTATTACTTGGGCCCGCTTCCTGTTTTTTCATTAAAAAAAGTCGAATAATTCATAAATGATGGTTTTTAATTCAAGCGCAATTTCCGGAGTTTACTTTGGCCGGAAAAGATAAAAAAAAGGCCGCTAAAACCCTTTGGGTCTCTGCCCAAGTCATCAGTGGTCCCACAGTCACCATCCACTGCGTTTTGGGTGCGTGAGAAAATTACATGTTTTCCTTTTAAAGCAATTAGCACGTTTCCGTAATGAAAAAAAATCGCGATCAAAGTGGCCAGTGTTAGAAATAAATAATTAATACATAAATAATTTTAGAGTGTTTCCGAGTTTTTTTTGTTTACAGGAGGGTTTTTTAAAAATGCATCGAAAATTAAGGTTTGTGTGTAGCATTGGTTGCTCATAAATCACCAAACAGTCGATTGTCATTTTTGTATGAGCCTTTAGGCAAACTGCCAGGAACAAATTTCTCTTATACACTCGCCTTTGGAATGTGCATTAAGTTATGTGATATTAAATTCAGCAATAGCCTTCTGACCTCCGTTCTCTCCATTTTATCTCGTTAGGCTGAGGCTTAGCAATTAGCTCTCATCAATTAGCTTATCATGGACATTTATGTAAAAGAACGTTTTAGATTGAAGCTGTCACTAATCTTAACATTAAAGTAAATTAATACTTCCTATATATGTGTTGTTAAGGAGTCATATTATTTTACAACAGATATTTTCCAAAAAATATATAATAAAAACCCTCAAATTCACGTTTTAAATACTTTGCACATTTTATGTACTTCATACAAAATATAGGTATAGCACTTCGGCTTGTCCGTGATCGATGTATTTAGCTGTCTTACATTCAAGAGATTATTTGAACGTATTCACCATATTTTAAAGGTTTTCCCAGAATACTTCACCAGGTGAATTTGAATTACATGCTTGTTGAATATTTAACGTACATAGTGAGGAAATGCTAAGAATGGTATATGAGGGGCTTAAATTGAGAATGAAGGCGAGCGGAGAGTTGTCAAATATTCGAGTGGTAAAGCATTAGTTAATGAGGAACACAAGGAATTTCACTTATTGATGAGTGCATAGTATTTCAAATGCGAGAAGTTTGGGATTAAAATTAAAAACAAGAAAACCAAATTAATGATATCCAGCGTAAGCTAATCATAAAAGAATGGAATAAACTTGAGAAGGTGGAACTGTTCACTCACTTGGGCAATATTTTGGAGGAAAATAAGTTCAGTAATATCGATGAAGGAAGTAAAATGGAAACATTAATGAATTTTTTAGTAATACAAACAATAGTTTAAGATTTGCATTGGTGAAAGAAGTATTTGCTGGGAGAATGAAAATTGTGACAGGCACGTTAAGTAAAGGCGTAAATAAAGATTGGCAAAGACTTTAACATGGATTGTGTATAATGTGAATAGTTTGTATACTTGACTTTCGGAGAGGAAAATGAGCAGAAATTAAGGACTGATGAGATATCAGTATGGAAAATTATGTATAAAATTACTTGAGTAGAGAGAAAGACTAACGATAAAGAGGAGGATAAAAGGATAGAGGAGCTAGGTACATGAAATTCCAATAAAGTCAGAATAGGTGAACGTAGACATTGATAGGTGCTATGATACAGCAATCTCTGATAAAAGGAATAGCCGAAAGAGTGGGGAGGAGGAAGTAAAATAGGCTTTTTCGACGAAGGCAACGATAATACCTAGAAGAAAATAATAGTTTTGGGAAAACAAGAGATTAGGCTATGGAGGTCCACGCGATATATAATACATTTAAGACTTTTCAAAACGTGCCTTTGTTGGTTACACTTCTTATGATGTGCAAATATTAAAATGCGGGAATAAAATAATTGCATTATCTTGCATTAAATGCAGAATATCGTAGTAGGTACTGTAGATATTTTTTTTTATTCAATATATTTTATGTTTTCCGAGACTGGTGTGCAGTAAGATACTTCGAAAATATCAAGAATAATGTGCGGTGCATAGAGGGAAAACTTACTTTTTCATTGGAAAATTACAAGTCCGTACATTTTTCATGAAATTATTAGCTTATAATATTAGCATCCCACAAATAATTTTAATTTCGCAATTAAAATGGGATATTAAAACAAATTAACTTTTCACAAAAACTAATTCTTTCATAGGTGTTGTTTACAGTCAATCATGGGTGAATGGCTGAAATATAATGAACCTTTAAAATTGTTCGTTTTTGTTTTAGCTCATGTTTCAATAAATATAAATGTAATATGTGTCGCTGCATTCAGATCCATAATATGAGAGTTGTATTATTGGTTAAATGTTTTTGTAATTATATCAGATTTAATAATCATCCAAATGGTCGTTTATAATTTATTGCTTCATTATATTATTATTATTCATTACAACATGATTGATATAAGATTATATTTCATTCATCAATTAAACTTTTTATAATAAAATATAATTTATTATTAAAAATTAATATTCTTCATTTACTATTGTGCTTCGATTCTTCATCCTGCCATCCCGTTTTTCTATTCCACTTTCACATTAGGTAAATATTGATTTTGTTAAAATATTGGCCATATTTAATAGGGCCTTTTAAAACACTGAACTAATTATTGTTAATAAGTGTTCCATTCATGTCATTCCATATCACGAACATAGCTCATATGGGGATTACAAATTGAATTACGAATAACATTATTGACAAATATCTTATTTGAACCCTTTGATATCAAAATATCAGGTGAACGCTAACGTCTGATTTATATTAAATTTATCTAAATAAATCCATATTTTGACTGTCGAGATTGAATTAAACTTAATAAAATGTTTAATTTTCGTTTACTTTATACGCAGTAGGGCAACACGAAGGAACGAGGTAATAAAATTCCCAGAAGTTAGCAGAAATTTTGTTTTGTAAAAGGGCTTCTGTGAAAATGTGGAAAGAGGATAAAAAAAAACCGTCGTTATCTTTCTTTGGTTAGGCGTCACTCAGAATATACTGTATACGCTCAGTAAATGGGAGCTTCAATACGCGAGTTTGATTGATAAATTGGATCACGAGCAGTGAATGGGAGCGAGATTTGCTAAGCTATATTATGATAGACTTAGTAACGTCGATGAACTACTAGAAGAACTACGTTGGGAATCCATCACCGACCGAAAACTGAATTATAGTTTAAATCGCTAGCATAAATTAGAAGCTGGTCTCTTTTGTGATGCTGTTCGAAATGTATGACTAACCCCATCTAACTCTGGAAGGAAGGTTACGAAAATAAGACTAGAGAGAGAAACTGCAGAATGGACAGGTTTAAAATTTCATCTCTCCCGCAAAAGATAAGGGATCAGAATAATTGCATAAGAAAGCGCTCAGGAAACATTATTCGTCGCAAATTAGCCAAATATGTATCCCCAATTATACCTTGCTTAATTGCAATCATCACTAGCAGCTATTCCTGCATGTGTAGAGTGGTACTTTATATTTAGATATCTGAGTGCATGCAAAACTGTTGTATCACTTATAAAGCTTGGTTATTTAAACTCTCCGTTTGCCACTTACTTAATTCTGATTATGCCTACCTGTGGTGGAATTACTCCCTGCCATTCAGCAGTGGTGGCCTCCAGGGTATGATGTAAATCTAAGTGTAATCCTGGAAGTTAGCGTAGATGAATACAGTGCTATTTCCTAAAAGAATTTAATTCCAATAATATTTTTACTAATTCTGTCCACAATTTTAAGGGTAAAGAACACATTTTGGGTAAATTTTAAAAATATCCTATTAAACTTTAAAAAATACGCTATTGAAGAAACTAGAAAGTAGAGATATACCGGTGTTGTCTCTAAAAAAGGGCGTTGTGAATCGGTAGATGTAGTGGTAATTCCCAAACGGTCTCACATTTTAACATGCAACTTAAAAGCTCAGAAATAGCAACCGAATCTCAAATTCATAATTATAATTGTCTTCTATTTAGCCTCCTCTTTCAGCTATATATTTGCTACCTTCATTTTAAGACACAAAATGCCATTGTGTTTCTTCTTGAAGGGCACCAGAAGTGGTGGCAGGCAAAATAAAATGAATTTATCCCTTTTACATTTTACTTCCTATTAGCGTATTGGCGTAATTGGTTGAGTATTCGGTTTCCAAGAGAAGACCTCTGTATTAAAACTCGAGTGATACGGGTGGCTGGACACAGGAAATCGATCTTGGGTCTGTTATTTTTCTATCGGACTAACCTTGAAATTCATAGGAGGTAACAAGAGAGAGAGAGAGTGCATATACTTTAAATTCTTAATATGCTTGTCACATTGGGTGGAACATCATTCTACTCTCGCCTAAAAGAATCTCTGCCTTATTATAAATTGGGGTTTTCACTGTTAATTTTCTATACATCGTATTCGCATTTGATTCATACACTCAATACTCACTCTTACCAGAATAAATGCAATCGTAATTACATATTTTCAAATTTTATAATTTAAGCTTTCATTATGATATTTCGTTACCTAATATGTGTCGCAAAAAGAATTAAAGAGAGTTATAATTAAAATTAGAGAACTTATCTTAGGAAAGGAAGCTGATATCTTCAAAATAATCACGTTTACTATTTTTACGTTGACCAAATATCTTTACCGTGGACTGCGTCCAAATTATATTAATTATTATTCATTCAGCTATGTCATTAGAGCCCCTCAATGATTCACAACTTTAGTAGATTCTTCCGAAAGTTGTTTTAATGGACTATCAATTCACCTCGTAGAACTTGATTGCAATATTGAAATAGTTTTACATTATTTCATGGTGATTTATTTAACACTAACTATATGACGTGTTTTTAATGGAACCAGTTACACTAAATTTGCAATAAAATTAATATATATATATATATATATATATATATATATA
>LYUA01000200.1:164836-176553 GCA_002093875.1 Calopteryx splendens | reverse complement strand
CCCCCCCCCCCCCCTGACCGACCCCGGCCCTCGTCCAGACGCGCGATTTTCCATACCGATGGCGAGCGCGGAGAAACGAGCGACTGGCAGGACGCCGGAAGGCTGCCACAGTGTGTCAGTCTCACACGTGAGATTTTTGAATGATCATTTAATTACGCTAAATATACCAGAAGAGGCGGTGAAAAAAGAAAACGACAGATTTCGTTGCATGTATATTACATGGCTTTGCCAAACAGGAGTGACAGGTAAAGAAAGGAGGGAAAAGGCACGACTTCTATATCTTCGTCAAAGAGCCATTGAAGCGTAAAAAGCTCATCTTTTCTAAGTTATCTCTTAAATATGCATTAGTTAATTGCAAGTGTCATGCTCCATTTTTTCACCAAATTTTCCTTTGAATTAATTACCACAAACTATTTGTTTTATTTTTGCACCTTTGATTAATTCTTTACAAATATTGTATGCTCTAACAGTTCTATCTGTAGGTACATTATTATAAGTTCATATATATTTTTTTAATTCCCATATCATATTATCTTAAATCCTCACTTAGCGAGTACCTTTCTTCAAGCGCACCGGGCAGGCCAAATGCGTAAAGGATTCGTAGGGTCTCGGGTTATGGGACATTAGGATATCGTATTTAGTTTCTCCAAACTAAGCATATAATTAATACGGTTCCTTGAGGTTTCCATATGACCTTTTCCGAACAATCTGGTAAAACACGGGCCACACGGAATAATAATCCTAAACATTTAGGAATATTAGTTCAAGCTAAACTCTATCCTCACATACTAAACGTTTTGGTTGATACTGTTTTCCTGGTGGGCCTCGCAGGAAATTGAACCTAGCTTATTTCCTAACAAATCCTTAACCTCCAACTATATATGGCCAATCCAGCATTGCCAAACTTTATTCTGGAGTATTCTTTGGCGCTCATACTCCGGATAACTTATATCGCACGCTAAGCAGAAGAAAAATTACCGTGTTGTACACATCTTTCCAAATTATATCTCTTTTGAAAGAATATCTTCATAGATGGATGGATGGATGGAAAAAGTAGATTTAAATGTCATAAAAGGATTCAATAGTCAGTCTTGAAATTATTTTTATGCGATTCTTCTTACAAAAATAGAAATAATAATGGCATTTCATGAAGCAACGGTAAGAATAATTATTCCAATCGGTTCGCTACCAAATTAAGCATTAAGATGAGGTATCAGAAATATTGTCCAATATGCCGAAAAAATATATCATTGATACATAACTGAACCTCACTTACTCTTTACAGATCTTTAATAATATATATACTTCCTATCAAATTTATTTCACTCTGTTCAATTGTAAAGCATGGGGTACATAGAATATTTGTAATATAAGGACATTAAATCGCATTATCAAAGTTTAGCCAGGAATAACCATTTTAATTAAAAACTTTCTCACTGTTAAAATTATATACCTATTTTTAATTGCGCTCAAGATGCTGTTATCGCCATCTTCATGCGATGAAGCGCATTTTACGAGATGAATTATCTAAAACGGGCAAAAAATTTACATTTTTTTTATTTTCATTTCAATCCACAGCACCATCCAGGAAGCAGCACTACGAGTAACCAGTACTCGTAAATTTAATTTATGGAAATAAGAAATGGGTAGAATGTATCACTCAATGGAAAATATTTTTTTTATTTCCATTTGTCTCTGTTTTCTTGCAAAGTAACGCTTGATTATCCCGTAAATTCTGATGGACATGTGTGTTGTGTGCTTCTGTGTGTGTAAGTACGAGCTATGTGTTATTCAAATTCCTTTATTTACCTTGTGTTCAATGGATCAAATAATCCCAGAGCAGTAAAATACACACGCTCTTTCGCTCTCAAAGGTGGAGACTCGTCGTCGGACCCCGGGGGCGGCGGTGGGGGCGGCGGCGGGGGCGGCGGTGGCGGAAGCGGCGACCTGCCCGGGGCCGGCGGCGGCGTGTGTCGGCTGCAGTCGCCCAACTACCCCGGAGTCTACCCCCGCAACGTCACCTGCTACATGAGCATCAGGCAGCGGACCTTGCCCACGTGCAAGCACGCCATGATCTCCGTGGGCCAAGGGGACGGGAGAGTGAGGCTCCGGAGGGGCGCGCCCCCACCCCCGCCGCCATCCCCGCTCCTCCCCTCGCAGTTCTCGCACCTCCAGCCCCCGCCCAACCCCAGCGACCCGCTCTTCCGGCTGCTCATGCTTCGGCGGCAGGGGGAGGATATGGGGGAGCTGCCGCCCCCGGTGGGCGGCGGAGGGCGGCGGGGTGGAGGCGGCTACGGCATGGGCGGCCCCCAGAGGGTCAACTCGACCACTTGGGACCCGTGGAGCGGGGCGTACGCTGACGCGGACCCGGGCGGGGAGGGCGGCCACTACCCCCCGCATCACCTCCCGCACCCACCCACGGTGAGTGGCGATAAGGTTTATTTATCGCGTTTTGCCGGCGGAGGGGCAGTGAGTGACCAAATCCAAATCGCTCTTATAAAATTCAGGAGGATCGAGGACGCCTAAACTCTCACGAGTTAAACCAAGCAAATATCTAAAAAAAACGCAATTATTTGATTCAAGGAAATGGTGGCGTATGTATTTGGATACCGCAATCATTGTCAATCGAAATCTCTTATTAAATAAGTTTAAATTTATTAAGCGTCCGCCTTTTATAACCTGAAATCGCAAATTTTAAAGACGCTTTAAGGTAAAATAAACAGCTCGATGCACATAAAGGAAACATTGCCATTTTTACGTGATAATTAATTTCGATTGAAGATAAATGAATCTTTCCTTGCAAAACTCGATTTTCATTAGCAAAAACCAAAAAAATCTCTATGTTAGATCAAAAATGACATTTATCTAATTAATTATTTCACGTATAAAGTGCGTTTACGACCTCTCGTTATGATTTATTCTCCATGTGTAAATTCGGATCCAAGTTCAATGTTCTCCATTTAAGTAAAACATGGAAAATGGGTAATAGTTTGCTTTTGGCAACGTTGATTTTTTATTGATCCTCTAATATTGAAAGTTCAAATTTAATTGAAAGCATTGAGCGTGTGATATTTTTTCTCCCAGTTAAATTTTTAAGCACAATAATGGCGCATTGCGTGATACGAAATTGTTATCCAGTGTTGCAGGCTTCAAAAATAAAGTATTCGAGTTGACTGTGGTTGAAGTACCATATTCCCATAGGTAAGGTATTTACGATCCTGGAAAATGAAGTGCGTTTTTTGAAATGCATGAGGCATGCCCCATAACGGAAAACGTCCACATAGAGATGAGCCCTAATGTTTACTGCTCTGACGACTTTCTAGAATGGCTAAAAAAATCCAATTCATGATATTTTCCCTCATTTGAAGTACTATGCAATAGTACCGACTGTCGTCGGTCATATCAGGAGGTTATGAGACATGGGGAAGTGGATTAAATGAGCAACAATGAAGGAATAATATTTATTTATGCACTAGTGATCTCATATAAAATCTTTAATTAAGTTGTCGTGGTTTTTTCTGTATATCCTTAACCTATTTGAGTGATGACGACCTTCACTAGCATTCCGGCCTTTATTTATTCTAAACATTAAGCTAAAGTGAAAAAGTTAAAATAATGTTTAATTAATTTATATATTGTTATTATATTTCTCGCAATATTTTAACACAATTATTCCTATCCCATTTTTGCATTTTTTTTTATATTCGTCCATATTTAAATAAAATATTTTATAATTTTTCTGAAAGTTTTAAGACCCTTTTTCATTAAATGTAGATAACTGCCATAGAATGATTTTACTGAACTGTCCATTGCAACAACCCTTTGGTCACATGCCTATAATTAGAAAGTTTGCGGAATTCATCAAGCGTGGAGCTCTGCCTTTTCCTGAGCGGCATAAGCTCCCGCAATGTTAATTTAGAGCCCCACCCCCAGATGTCATCCCGTCCGGGCAAGCCTACTCCATCACGGGAGTAAATCTCTGCCGCTCTCCTTCCCCGCAGGGAGGCGTCGGCGTCACTTCCGGTGGCGTCCGATTGCTCGAGGGCTCGGACTGCGGCGGCGGAGACCGCGACTGGCTCATCTTCTACGACGGCCCCTCCACCGACGACCCCGTCCTCCTGAGGGCCTGCGGGGGCGACTCCCTCCCCCGCGTCACCGCCCGGGGCCCCCACATGCTCGTGGCCTTCCACTCGTCGCCCCTGCCGGCTCCCCTGGGGCCCCCGCCCCCGCACCTCGCCAACTCCCCCCTCGCCCACCCTTCCCCGATGCCCGGCGGCCAGCAGGGCCTCCCGCAGGGCCCCGGGCAGCAGCAGTCCGGGCCCCAGCAGCAGTCTTCCTACTCCTACTTCCCGCCCTCACCGCTCAGGGGCTTCGATCTGAGCGTGGACGTCATCTTCGTCGACTCCGACTCGACCGACTACGCCCGCGACGACAAGTGAGTACTGACGTTGAAACTTATCAATTGTTTTCTTTCTGTGAAATGATTTCAGCGCATGAAACGCCAAATTTCATAATTAATTAATTCCATTATATTTTTTGTCGATTTATTAATTTTGTAAACCAATGGAATCGATCAATTGAGTAGATTCAGGTGTAATATTGTGGAAGGCTAATATGATTATTTTGAAAAGGCATTTTTTCTTTTAAAAATAATCTTTAGCACTTGATAGACTTTGGTAATATCGATTCCATTATTATTGTTAAGAGAAAATCACACTTTCCCACTGTTAAAAAAATTTACTGCGACCATGGTTTTGACGTTACTTCGACATCATCAGGACCTGATGATGACGAATAACTTCAAAACCATGGTCGCAGTAAAATTTATTAATAGTGGAAAAGTGTGATTTTCTCTTAGCAATAATAATTGAATCGATGTTGCCAAAGTCTATCAAGCGCTAAAGGTATCAATAGTTCTAATTGTGCTTGATATTGTTTCTATGAAGACATCTACGGGTCTGGCAACTTTTTTCTTATTACGCGTATATTGTCAAACAAAATTAAAATCACTGCTCTACTACCATGTCCCTTAAAAGTTTAAAAAACTAAGAGATTTTATACGTCTTTTCGAAGATTAATTTTATGGAAAGTAAATGGTTACACGTGGATTAAAATTAGTTATTACTTTCCAAATAATTACCATAGTGAATCCTTAATTTTTAAATTTAACAAAAATTTATAATAGGAATTTAGTCATATCTTCAAATTAATAATCTACAGGGATAAATTTATAATCTCTTCACATATTTATCTTTGATGAAAGATGAAATTCTCGTAATTATTATTCAATATCCATCCATACATGCTTAACTCCACTTTAAGTTCAAAGAAAGATCAGCTTATATCTACGTATATATATTATGGGGAAATTGAATCAGTAGTTTTTAATGCCTTCGCATCCACAATCAAATTTAATCGCCGGCCGTATTTTATTTATATACCTACTTAAATCACAAAAAACCGCTGTTATTTCCACTCGGTTCGTTTATTTGTCAGTGAGATATAATTTGCTTTCCAATGAAATAGCCAGACGGGATAAGTTTGCCATGAAAAGGAATTAGAAAATAAGATACCTATTGGCTTTGTTTCGCTTGCCATCAATTTTCTAAAAAGAAATTAATGATATAATAAAAACATGTTGAATATCATTTATTTTGGTAGCCGCCGATAGTGTTTATCTCATTTTATCGACTGCAAACACTGAATTGATAGACGGCCAACGCGTATAGTCTAAAATTATCTTCCCAAGTGCTGGGTCAATGAATTGCATTTGTAGGTAATATTGCTTTCTAAGATATTTTTCAATTTATTATTATTTACTTATTTTTTTATTTAATTTATAATAAAACAATCGCTTTTGATCTCTGCGTTGACTTTAGAACTTCCACCCAATAGAATTCGCATAGAAGTGGTGTGAATTCAAAACATGACTGACTTCAAATATATCGACAGTTTAATTTATACAGGTCATCTTTACTATTTTTATACTTTTTATAGGGATCCTTTGAACTGTAAAAAAAACATTTCTTAAAAGTGGTCTGCTGGTTAGGATAAATTTTTTAATGGACACAGAGACTAACCGCCTGACACTAAGCATCTAAGCATTCTATACCATCAGTACCACTGAACTTCGAATAAACAAAAAAATATCTCTCCGTCTTTAAACCACCATAGCTTACATTAATCAATAAAAAACTTAAATTATATGAAGTACACCGTTATCAATTAACAAAAGCCTTATAAATCTATTTGATGTATCGAAATAAGTTACGTATGGCTTTCATTGAATCATTTATCTCTTCTGATCAGTGCTAAAGGTCTGCGTCCTACGTCCTACGTGGAGTCATAAAGCAATTACTGCCACTGTTATTCGCTCTGTTGTGTTTATTTTCCCTACAGTGGGTATAAATTTGTGAAATAGCTGGTGGGTTCAGTCAGACTTACCTAGACATAAATTTAATGTATCAGTAAAAACAATATTGTCTAACTTTCATTTATTATTATTATTATTACATTTACGTTTAAAAAATACCGCCTCATAGTTCATGTATGAAACAAAAAATATGAAAAATACTTCAATATAAACACTACCAAAACCAAATCCTTGCTTACATACTAAATATCCATAGGCGCTCAGATACGATATTGTGAATTCCGTTCTACCTCCTCTCTCCTCCGAATAAAGTTTCATTATATTCCGTCAATGTTAGGACTTATACTTGATTCCCATCTGAGTATTTAGTGGACAAGTTTAGACATAGACATGTGTGGTCAAGTTCAAAATAATTATTCTGTCCGCACAGGTGGAACACTAAACGTTAAGATCGTAGTCACGTCTGAGTAGCATCACCTTTGTTCATTGCTCAGGCCGCCCTCAATCTCTCTCATTTTAATCTTTCTCAGAAAATTAAAGGAAAATTGATGTGTATTTCAGTTGAAAAAATGAACATTAAGACCGTCATCTTCTACTTAATGAATTTATGTTTTATGACTTGTTCATTATATAAATGTACAGCAATCTTTTCTCAGAGATAACAAGTCATTGGTCTTTGAGGTCGCACTTTCATTTTTATCCCAGGTAATTATGCTTGGGAAATAGCTAATGGGTTCAGTCAGGTTTGCCTAGATACGAATTTAGTTTTTTAGTTAAAACAATATTGACTAACTTTAATTTGTTATTGTTACATTTCCGTTTAAGAATGCCGCCTCATAGTTCATGTATGAAACAAAAAATGTGAAAAATACTTCAATATAAACACTACCAAAACCAATTCCTTGCATACCTATATGATAAATATCCATAAACGCTCAAATACGATATTGTGAAATACAATGGGTAGGTATACCCACCTTGAGTTGCTCCTAAAGTATTACCCTTGGAACTACGGTAAGGCTTCCAAGTTTTTTTTTTACCCTTATTATCTTCATGTTTCACTTCGTAGTCTCAAATAAACCGAAAAAACTCGTTTCCTGTTCTACTTTAAGCCATCTCCGCTAAACACAGGCCATTTACCGCCACCAACGATGAGAGTCTACGTTTTCTTTTAAATCGACTTACCGGACTTAAAGAAAAATGAACTCTTCACTTAATGGCTCTGGCGACGCTTCCTTCCTTTGCACTCCCGCGGTCACAAATGGGCGCCGGTGATGAGTCGCCCGCCGTCGCCTCGCGAAGAAAAGTGACCTCCTTTAAACCGGCTTTAAAATATATTACCCGCGTCAAAGGTGCTTGGATGAAGAGGGAATCGGGAGACGTTCGAGGGTCCTGCGTTTTCAGACGGAGAGATAACAGGTCATGTCTCCTTTTAATTTGTCAGTGTCATTAAAAGAACATGTAAGAGAAAAAATTCACGACTCAAGTATGGAGAGTTTTTTTTAAACGGAAGAATGGGTAGGAAATGTGGTCATACATTTTCGCAACAATTAGCTTTCCCAAAATACTTTAACGTGCTCTCCTTTGCAAAATGCAAAAAAAATTGTTTTTCCTAGCACCAGTGGGTGGAAAACGAAGCACCGTAAACAATATGCATTCAAGTGTCAATGCATAAAAAAACATCGTAAAAAACGTTATGATATATCAATGATGCCTGAAAATTTCCATCGGTGTATCTCATATTAATAGGCCCATTCCTATCTATCTATCTTACTCCAAAATAAGTATGTATCTATAAAAATAAGAAATGGGTTAGAGTTTCATAGGTGGGCAATTTTCGATGTTAAATATAATTCTTACATTGATTAAAATGAAATTTCATTGGCATCACCAGCTAACCTTATGCACCTGGATACTCGCAAAAATAATTGAAAACCAAAAGAGATGTGCAAAACTAGATCAAATCCAAATATATTCCTACCAAAAATCTTTAATTTACTTTTACTCAACCATGGTAACACCATAATCAAGTAAGTATCCACTCATAAATCACTATGTAATTTTTTGCAAAACAATTCATATAGATATTTTCCCCATCATATTACGTCAGTTCAAAAGAGAGTGATCATATTTTTTGTATTCGCATTATTTTGTAAACATTTAATTTTATGTTGTTTTGCTGTTTTAACGTGTATTTTATGTTTTAAAAATTTTCCATTGATTTTACCTTAGTATTACTCCAGGGGCAGCCGCTGTAAGTTGTAACATGTTCGGTATAGTACGCAGTTCACTACGGCAACTGTTCGCTTTCCACGAAGGTGTTTCTTCACATTGGGGAACGGGGAAAAGTAACATGGGGCTAGGGTCAAACTATAGGAATTATGATGGACACACTTCACATCGATTTTCGCGATATATCGAGTCTACACGCGAATATCCCGTTGTTTGGGTGTGAGCAGTCTCGAAACCCACCACGCACAAATTCATCTCATGTTTCATTTTTCTGTTGCCAATGCGTGGAATTTTCGTGGAATTCCAATGGAATTTTCGATATTTTTGAAAGTGCTCGCGATGTTATTCGACCATCTTTTGTCACAAGAACGATCTTAATATTTTCCTCCGTAAGAGCAAGGACTGGAGTTCCCGGTCGGCTTTCCATTGAAATTGATTTGTACCTTTATTACGCATCTTAAAAATATCTTATTAAAACCTTAATCTTTTTTCGGGACTCTGAGGAAGAACTGATTCTCCAAAGGCCTTTTGTAGCATTACGTAGGCCTTGGCAGACGATTTTTTAAGGCGGAAGCAAAACTTCAATGCAGGGTATTGCCTTAATCCTCTACTACTGAAAATGTTTCAACTTGCAATGGGTGCCGCTGACGCAATACTTCAGTCAAATCAATGCATATAAATTGCACTTGAGCTAACATTATAACATAAAAGTAAGTTTTTACACAATAAATTAAGCGAATAAAAAAATTAAAAGTCACTCTTTATTGAAAAGGCATCATATATGCAGATTGCTATTTATTTTAAAAATCCATGATTTTCATCCAAGTGATTACCAAAATCTCTGGAGTTACTAAGGTAAATAAATACCTCTCTTCATTTTGCTCAAAAGGAAAGATATTCTAAGGATCCTAGATAATAAGGCAAAGGTGAATTGTGGTTTTGCCCTTCCGTGAACGGCTTAAGGAAGGACTAGGTACATGATACTAGGAGGTAGGTCACAGGACTAGGTATATGATTCAAAATTGCCTCCCCTAACGTATTGGCTGCTCCACCTTCTGATATGTACTTTGGTATTCCAGGTGCCTCTCTATGGATAATTATTTCATTTGCTAGCAACGCAATTTGATGAAAGAGCTCAGTTATAAGGATCTGTTGACTTATGTCGTTAAAAAATAGTCGGTATCACTGTTTCCAGCTAAATTCCAAAGAAGATATTTTAAAACTTTGAGGAACTCTCTATATTACTATTATGGTAGAAGGATTTCGTCACATGGGTAACATATTCAAGCATGAATTTCTCTACAAAAAATGTATAAATATATAATATAAAAAGTCATGCAAGAAGAGGGTGCATGGAAGGTGAGTAAGACGGTATTTTTTTGCGGATTCCGGGAGGAGGGGAGGAAAAGCAGAGGGCGGAGAGATATGAAGAGGGATAGGTGGGTGGGGGGGGGTTTAGCCAGGGGAGGCGATCGGAATTCACACATTTAGGAGGAAGGCTCCTTTCCCTGAGCCACCATTCGGCTTCTTATGAAGTTTTAAAACCTAGAAAATTTGAGTATCTTTTGCGATTCCACCTATATCCTTCCGATATATAGTCGAAACGCTCTGCTCACTAGGTTACCAAGCTCACCTCGTTTCATGATCTATGGCAATGAAAATTTAGCACATCAGGGAAGAGGGGGGGGCAGTTCCTTTCCCTGTGCCACCTGTGGAAGATCTGGTACCTAGAAATTTACGCAGTTTGGGTGAAAGGCTGGGGATATCGAATTCCACCGTGAATCGAACGCGGGGCTTCCGGTATGTAGTTAAACGCTCTACCCACTAGGCATAATCCCGAACATACGAGCATATAGGCATAATTACCTTTAAACTCACCTGTTACTCTGTGAATATCTCTTCTGCTTGCTAATACGAAATAATTCGGGGGTAAAGACTATATAAATTTATATGCAAATTAATATGTCAATCTTTTTGATGACTTACTAATGTGTGTCAGTTCCTATATGCAGATTTATCGAAAATATTTGTTGAATATGCACGGAAGAGCAGTTGTTATTAAGGTGTAATTTCAAAAGTTAAAAATCCCATTTTCATCGTTGAGTCACCTTAAAAAAAATACAGAGTGTATCTGCAGCATTAATATTGCATTTCCTTGGTAATGATAATTTTTTCCAATGAAAATTTTGGCTCCACCTAAAATTCAAGTACTACATAATGTTCTACAGCAGCTATTTTTCCCGTAGAAAAATGAGAGAGAACAAACGAGCAAATCGGGAGACTGAATAATCAATGTAATTGGAATCTCTACCAGTAAAAATATGCCAAAATAGAAAAGGGTGTAAGATTTCACCACAGGCAATTATGGCAATTTAGAAATATAGCTAGGAAAATGAATGATTTCAGTGAAAGGAGTAAAAAGACAGTTTCCTACATTTGACGAGATTAAAACTTTAATCTCGCATTTCACCTGCCCTTCTCGCAGTTTGAGGAACCAGTTTGCATAAAATAAATGCATATTAATGTATTAGATAAAGATATACCTATACATATATAATATACATAAGGATCGAAGTTAAAGATTTCGTACACAGTCATTCGCAGAATGTTTTACGCTCAGAGAGGAGTTGGAATGTGAGGGAGAGATGGACGATAATGGTGGAAAACAAAAGCGAGACTCGTTTCCGAGAAAGCTGTCCGGCAAACCATCCAATTGCAGGCGAAGCAGTCGCCGCGGCCCCGCGACAGTGGCAGAGCGGCGACCGGGTTTGTTGCAGAAGTGAGGAGGGGTAGACACAAACATGCGCCGCCCTCATTAGGAGAGTAACGACCGCGGAAGGCGCAGAGGGGGGTGGGTTCGGAGTAGGGTTTGGACGCTGGGATTTGACGGGATAGAGGAAAGCGGGGCGGAAAGGTGGCGGGGGGAGGGGGGAGAGGAGGAATGGAGTACGGCTCTTTTTTCATTACTCTGACCCGAATTAACCGGCGGCTATCTCAAAGCAAACATAGTATTCCGTAATCTCCGTCCCAAGGTTTGACCTGAAACGACTTTTTACCCCTCACTTCCACTCCCGTGTAATCCCTCTCCTCCCGCCGGGGGGGGGGGGGGGGG
>LYUA01000200.1:86421-101095 GCA_002093875.1 Calopteryx splendens | reverse complement strand
TTATTTCAGTGAGATGGAAAATTAAGAGATGAATTCAATAATCTCGTGGAATGCATATATTTCCCTCATCACCACATGAAATCTACCAAATAAATGCTAATTTCTACATTATATGAAATTGTTATAATAGTTTTCGTTGTTTGGCAAAATTATCAGGTCAGAAAAAGCGATTTGCAGGGAAACTATATCCACATCAGGGCTCAATTCATTACGCCTTCAATAATATCGTTGAAGGGGTAGGCGACGGGCTTTTTAGTTTACTGCCTCCCCTTCCTAGACGTGTTAGTTTCCAAAACAGAGGATGGAACCTAGGCCCACTCACCATATCTATTGAATACTCACACAGATCTACGATATCTACACGTAAACTCTCATCATAACTAGGTACAGAAATTCGGAGTCATAAAAAACCCTGTTCCACCGAGGTCTGTCTGTCTCTAATCCCTCTTCCGCCGCTCATAAGAAGTTAAACCAAATGAAAATGGTTTTCCACAAAGCCTTATTCTCAAGACTGCGCGAAAGGAGGAAAACAAGAAAAAGATGGCCCCAAAAAGTAATTTAAACGACTCCTTCCATATTAAACAAAGACCTGTAGCCGTATGTGGCGGGCACTACCGAAAAGTAGCCAAAATTCTCAGAAAACATGATGTCGTGGCAAGACACAGCTGTGTCGCTAAAATCTCGGATATTTTCGGCAAAACAAAGGGCCGAATTCAAAATGGGGAGTATATGAGTGTAAAAAGTCGTGCGTCGGACTAACTTCCCGAGCGCCCAAATGTCGCATTGCTGACCCCCGGAGACCAATTAATAATAGATAACTCCGGCTATCGGCAATCGCAGAGCACGTGTAGAGCGGACCATCCCACAACGTGGACCTTGAAACAGCCAAGCTCGCGAAGCTAAGGAGACTCGATATTTCCCGAAGATAATTAGGGAAGCAATATAATTTTTTTTTAAACTCCCAGCAACATCAACAGGGAAGGCATGCTATCCAATACTTGGAAATGTGTTTTTAACGCAAGGAAAGAAACTTCGAGCCACAGAGCACCTGATTGAGGGACCCGGGTGGCAGCTAAATTGCGCGAAAAGTACTGACCTGAAGAGGAGGACTTGGACGCCGGCGAAACTGCTGTCCTCCCTGTAGGGACGTTCACGGAAGAAAACCCTTAAACTCTACTTTCTCATTTGATTTTACCCTCCCCAGCCTCTTGTTTTTCCTCATTGTATTTCACTTCTGTTTCATATTATTCTCAATTTCTTGATTTATTCCTTCATCAACTTACCAACTTTATACCTCCGATCATTATATTCCTTAACACATCTCTGTCATTTCATAATTTTTTCCGGTGCCTCCTTCTTGTTTTCGTGATTCCTACACAGTAGATTTTAATTAATTTGTAAATTTTCCCCCCGCAAGTATTTTATAGACGTTTGATGTGAATATTTCTTTGGTATACATTTCCTCCGGGTTTTTTATATTCCAGCTAAGTGAAGGGTTAGTCAGTGAAGTCCTCTCCGCCTTATTATAAAGTCCACTGTAACCAATATGCTGTGAATACTATTAGCATCAAGTGATTATTTTCAATATTAATTACAAGATTTGCAAGATGCATTCTTGTGAAGCTACAAATTTTTAGATCCCATAAGAAACCTCACTACCATTTCACCAAAGACACAGTCTATCAGTGGCGATTGTAAGGATTATATAAGATTTCATTTAGAAGTCTTTGGCAGTACACAGTCGTAAAAATAAATTACACGCATAAAGTCTAAAGTATATATAATGTGCATAATAATTTTTATGAGATGGGTTTTGACTCACTGAATAGCTACTATCATTAACTGAGTAACTACTATTATTGAATGGCAGGCATCTTAAAACCCTATAAAATTCCAAAATGCTTTCAAAAATTATGGTTATGTTTATAGCGTGTCGTAAATTCATGCCAGGTACTGAATTTTTAGTTTTTTTTTAATTATTTATATGCATAAAAGTTTCTTAAATTAATATTAATGAAAATGTCCTTTATCTTAATATAGAACTTAATTTCACATTTTTTACCTTGTTTTAGTTATATTTGATGAAAGTATAAAGCTTTTTTGATGAAAGCTGTCTAAAGATAGGTCATGATTTGGTATAAAAACCACGAAGGGAGATGTTTTACGTGAACTTGAACACCTGCTCAGGTTCTCATGTTAGATGAATGAGTAAAAACGATAAATTCATAGAAAATATTGAGCATTTCTCATTAAAACTTTTATAATATTAAAAATACTTCAAAGTGGTATCCATGCTATTTTTACACATTAATCTTTATAGGATAATATTTAATAAGAAATTTTAAATAATAATCAAGGTACAACAGAAGGGTTTGCGGACTTTGTGGTATGTTGCTCCTGCAGGTTTCATTCCATACGATGGAGCTTTGTGAAGCCTTTAAGGCACAAAAGTGTGACATAATTTTTCTTAATACCGTCAGAATTTGTAACATAAATATGCCATAACTAAATTCGTGAATTCTCAATTTGATTCTCAAAATTCTATTTTTTTTAATTCCTATTACTACACATTAATACATTGTTTAAAAATTGTAAGCTGCGAAAAAATAATAGTTCCTAGAAGATAAAATCGTTTTCTTGTATTGTAGTTTTTCACAACTGACCGATTTGTTTTATGTTCAGTTGTAATCTTGAATCGTAGCCTAAAGACACGAAAAACGTCGAATTGCATCACAGTATCCAAGATTTCGCTGATTTTTCGATTTCACGTTCTAAGAATGGACGAGGACAAGTACACTGTCCACCGTTGTATTGAGACCGGTATGGATATGTGCCATCAAAAATTATATTTTCAACACAGTTTTAAGTTCATCAATTAGGTACATTCTCTTTTTGGACTTGATTATTTAAAATAAAGTAATATAGGTTTTATTTAAGGGATAGTATGAATATATTTTCATAAGTAAGGGGCCACTGGAATTCAATATCTCGAGTCTTCAATGAAAAGCAAAATTTTACTCTTTTCAAGCTGACTCAAAAATAAAGAAGAAAGCAAGACCTTGTGCCGCTGATTCTTCAATGAAATATGGTATCTTTATTTTGCATCATAAGGATCCCCTCGGTATAAATATTGTACATTCCAGCCATTCACTACCCAGTCCTGGTACAGCTTTCAATACTTTGCCTCGTTTAGCCAATCCATTATTAAAATAGCCGTTCTCAGATCGGAGGGCCAAACACTTCCATTTCACTGTTGCACTAAGCCTAATCCGGCGGGCCAATTATAGGTGCAATCCAGTGTCATGATATTCACGTCGAAATTCAGCATTAGTAGGAGAGGATTCCATAAGCATTATAGCTCACCAGGCAATGCGTTAAGCTATTGGTAAACTCACATTAGCCAAAATTCCTCCCAGTGTAAAATGCATGCGAGATTCGCATTCACTAAAGAAGTAATGCACAGAATTATATTTTGCTCATTTCTAAACCTTTTCTCATTACTAAAACCCCGAATAAAGTTCAGAACTTTATCTTTTTTTGTCTTTTTAAACTCTATGGAGGGAAATACACTTTTTAATGCTGTCTGCATATTTATTAAATTACGAAATACTACAAATTTACCTTAGGTTCATTTTGCATTATTAAACAAAAAATGTAACGTTCTATAATGAAAACTATCAGAAAAAATCATGAAAATATTTCGACTTGGATCATAATATTACATTAAACATTTAATTTTTAGAGAATGGTTGCCCAAGAAAGCGCCATTTGAGGATGTAGAATTGTCACTAACGTAACTAAAATGATATTAACCTGTATTTATCGTAGTCCTTAATCTTTCTTTCACAGGTGCTGTGTATAATGACATCACCAAATATTTACCGAATGTTTTTATTGGCTCTCACTCTTGAATTACGTGTCATTTACATTGCAGAACTGGGAAATCTTGGGTGTGCTCACAATTTGAAACGGTCATTTATTAACCGGCACATGATATTTATGTTCACTGGGATTTTAAATGATTTTTAATCCATCATATACCCAATAAAAAAATTCCTGAAAATTTGAGAAGTTTCGTGCGTAGCATTTGAGTTCTTAATAAAATGCTGAAGACTGCGGCTATGCTTGAGAGAAATTTGAATAAGAGTAGAACTCTGAACTTTCTATTTGTCATCTAACCTTCTGATCTTTCTCAGAATCTCATAAAACTGGAAAATATGTCAATTGAATTTCAGTGTTTATCGCGGTGTTTTAGTGATTAGATAGTTTTAAATAGTTTTTTGGTAGCTTTGAATAAAAACCTATCCGAGCCAAATGGCATTGCAGCTCATTCATACCTAAAGTATTCACATGAACTGAGATATAATTATTTCGTTTGATTACGGAAATGAATATTTAATAATCTTTTTACCTAACCCTATCCTTAAAAAGGAGGGAAATTCTGAGTTTATAATTGTTGTTGTTGAACTGAAAATAATAAAAGTTTTGAAAACGTGAATTACATCCATCCCATGAAGAAAAATTAGAACTCAATAAGATTCATGAATTATAGAGGACCAGCTTAAACTTTTCTCCATAAATCTCTTTCCTACGAAAATGTTCATACCTAACTGAAATTTAATAGACAAAAGTTTAAAAGCATGTCCTGTCATGCTCCTTGGCTTAAATACTTTGTGAAAAGAGGTTCTACTTTTTCATACAACTTATCCATGCGATGATATTCCTTAGAGACACTTCCAGAAGCAAAACAAATTTCTTTTCCACATGTATAAAATGTATAACCAAGGGATCCATGCGTGATTTGTATAAATGATATGCCCCTTAATATATTGTGCGTAATCTCAAATGATCTTCTCTACTCATCACTACTTTCAACCACAGAGTTGATGCAAAAATGTCTTTTTCTTGAATTCGATGACTTTCTAGCAATCGTTTGTCTTCAACATCATATGCTGTCTTCAACAATTCATGGATTCTTAGAGTATTTATTTTTAATCTAAGCAAACATAATACGGCTGGGAAGATCAATTCCATGTGGAAAAATTATTGGAGGGCTTAAAGCTTTGATCGGATGTGTATTCGGAATCCGAGCAGCAGAGCCTGGGCGCGGGGTTCCGTCCTGCTCCATCCCACACTCTCCCTTTAACAAGCGACGACGAGGCTGACCTCCAAACACCCCTCGCCGCAGCCCACCCCTCGCTCGGAATTGGACTTCTTTCTCCCTCCGCCTTTCATCATCCCCATGTCTTTTCGTCTCTTTCTCTCCCTTTTCCCCAGACTTTTTTCCTCTCTCCCTTCAATCTTCTTTCTCTATCCTTTCATTTTCTACTCATTCTCCACACTGTGGAATGCGTCTTTGAACGAGCATTCGGGTCGAATACACTGGCTTTATTCTCATGACCATGAACGATATAAAAGTTATTCGTGGAAATATGAATTTTTTGACTTTTTTTTTCGTATTAAATCAATGCTACTTTAAATATAAGAGGCTGAGAGATCCGTTAAATAATGGACGTAAATTCATCCCGTCGAAACATAATGTCGTTTGCCTGTCTAAATTCTACGCTACGCGGCTATTCGTCCGGTAATCAAAATAATCAGATTTGCATTTGTTAATGTTCTCACTTCCCGTTATGGTCCTTGTCTTATATTTAAAAAATGCTTCCATTTTTAATTAAAATGAAGTTATTTTATATTTCATGACATAATATAATATTCGTTTTCACAGGAATACCATTATACGACTTTAAACTTATTAATGTACATTTTGTCAATTCCTTAATGAATTCCGGACTGAATGTACTTTATCAAAGGAAAAACCTTCACAGAGTGATGAAATTACTCATTTTATTTTTGTTTGTTTCTTTCTACTTCCCCCTCTCCCTCTCCCTTTATTCCCTCTCCCAACTCCCTCCAGTACCCATGTCGCCCTCTTCCTCTCTTCTTTAATCTCCCTGCCTTCCTTCCGCGAGGCAAACCACAATCTCGGTCGTGTTTACGCTTACTTTTTCCAGTCGGTCCCGAATCAATGGGCGCTTTAACAGCACAATGCATGAAAAATAGGCTTGAGGAAAGATGGATGGATAAAATCTGGATCCTAAAGCAGCTCCAGTTTCTCTCATTCATGTCCATTTCCCGCTCGAAATCAAAATATCTCCGCTGTCCCTTTCCAGCACTGACAATGAATTCGGGCGCATTTACATTCTTGATGTAGCTCCAACTGAAAAATAAACTACTGGAGGAAACTAAAGAAACGTTTCACTCATGGCATAGGCAAACATATTATCCTGAAAGCTTTCGTTCGATAGTAAATTTAAGTTGATGCGTTACCTACTCTGGAAGAAAATCTGGGGACATCGCTTTGAGACCAAAATCGCTGTCCGCTATGGCAGAGAGATGTTATTCACTCAGACATGCTGAGATAATGTAGCATGTATTAAAAACTTTATGAATTTTTCAGTTTGTATTCTTATGAAATATATTTTGAAAAATGTTTCTTAGTTACCTAGAGTAAAAATAAAGATCCCAACGAAGTGTATCTTGCGATCAGGACATATTATGGACATGGCTGATTAGGGCCATACTATGGACAACTACGTGGTCAAATAAATCAATCGGATAAAGAAATAAATAGTAGGAGGACAGGTCCTGGCTAGCGATTAAATTGTTCACTTTTATTTATTGCGCTGAATTGTAAAAAGTTGGTCTTACATCATTTGAGGCTAATAGGTCGGATATTTCGATCAATAAATATTTCGATTACTTAAGGCATTTTTATCAAGAAAAAATTTGGAAAATAGCCTCTAGAGAAAAATGGAAAAATTTAATTTAGTTTAATCTAATTTGAATGAAAAAAAATCCAGGACTAATGGTTATAGGTAAGATTTGAATGTGTGCATAGTTCATTCAAGCCGCGCTCACTGGCATAAATGAGGAATAACGCTCCCATTACCATTCCCTCCTTCTCCTCCAAAACTTTTTATTGATTTGCAAACAATTTACGAAAGGTTCTATTTAATATACTGCGAGTAATCATAGCGCATCTTTCGTCACAATGGTACTTCTGAAAAGTTAATTTTATGTAATGGAGAGTTTTGTGTAACCTTTAATATTTTGTTTCTCAAAATATTTCTAGAAATTTTTAAATGGTTTTACGTGAAAAAGTTGTCAATTAGCTTACCCCTAAGTAATCTTTATCAAACTGTGTCGTAGAAGAAGAAAGTGTATCGTACAGAGTTCATTTACTCTTTAAATTCATCGCATTAGCGTCGATTTAACTTCAACTAGTTCTACGGAGGAAACATTTAGTTTCCTTAAATTTGGTATAAGTATTAAAGAAGCCTTATAGATTAGATTAGATTATTAATGATGATGGAAATAAAAAGAATGGAATAGCATGTAGTGGTATGCGTTCCATTTTAAAATTTAATGTTATATTATAATATTCTTGTTTCCGTTAGGCATTAAATACTATGTTTATAATAATAATCCATTTCATGTAAACTACATTTGTAAGACGACTGCTCAATAATTAGTGATACTACTTATTTATTCGCATTATTTATCCTGATTGAATTTAATTTCATGTTATATTGTTAGCTCAATGTATAATGCACATGGGGTACATTGATTTGACTTCAGTATTGCGTCTACGGCAGCCATTGCAAGTTGAAACATGTTCAGCAGTAGAGGATTAAGCCAATACCCTGCATTGAAATTTTGCTTTCGTCTGAACAAATCGTCCGCCAAGGCCTGTGCTAATGTACAGGAAGCCTATGGAGAGTTGAATCTTCGCTATAGCACCACAAGAAGCACCACATTTACAGTGTGTGAAGAGAGGATGAAATCAATTTCAAAGGAAGGTGGACCCGGAGCTCCAGTCACTGGTCTTACGGAAGCCAAAATTAAAACCGCTTCTGCCATTGCGAGATGCAACACGACAAATAGGACATTTGCGTACAAGTATGTTCGCAGTTGAAGTTGATGCTACAGGAAAATCATATTCCAGAGCTGTTATTTTATCCTGTTCCCCAATATAAAGAAACAATATTATGGAAGGCTTTTTTCATTATCAAAGGGAGTATTGAAGGCAGCTGAGGCGACTTTGAAAGACCTATAAAAATAATGGCTTCCAGCACGTCTTCGAAAAATGAAAAATGAGGTGAGGAAAAAGGTTTACATCTAATGGGCACTACTTTTAGAAGGATCATAAAAATTTTTAGATTGAATAATGGTGAGATTAAAAACAAATATGATAATTCTTTATTGAATCTCCTCTCGTATATAATATTCACATCTATGATTTAAAAATTTGGCATACCTATCTCCCGGCATGGTATATGAATATTCCACACATAGGTAATGAGATTCCCCATTTGAGAATTTTTCCTTCTACTAATAATTACTTTTCTGAGCAATAATGTGTCGTAAAAAATAGATCATAAAACCACTTATTTAAATAGTAAAATAATCAGCTATATCACTGTTTTTTCAAGTGAATTTTTTAGGGTGTATCTCTTACCGTTCAGATTTTAGTTTTTCATTGACGGGAGATTGCACACATTTTATTTGTATTTCCTGGATCATTATACAATTTTGCATGGCGAAAAAGCATAATAGATCTAAATATATAAAGATAAATTTATAATCTTAGCAAAACTGTCAATTCTAAATAGCTTGTCACTGACATTTTAAATAAGGATATAAATATTTTATCTCCTTGAAAAATGGCTTCATAATATTTTCAGAAGCTTTAGTGACATTAAGATGACAAATGCATTAACACACTTCAACTGGGTTTCACTAAAACTCACTGTAAGTTATTAATGTAAATTCAATTAAAAACTTTTTTCTGTGCCTTATAAAAATAATTAGAAACATAAGTTATCCGAACATTAAAGTTTATTTTAAAACATTTTCGAACTTGTTTTCGGTGAGGTAGAATTACCTTTCCAGACTTTTAAAAATAAAAATTAGAAAATTGACTAAACACCATGTTGCACATGCTAAAATTTTACATCGATAGGACAACATAAGAGCTTTTAACTGAATTTGGGACTGTCCCACAAGATGCGGGACATCTGGTTGCCGAACAATGAACTATCATCTACGCTTTCATGGTCCAATTTTGATGGAAGCCTATTTTCAAACTAATTTTTCAGATGACATTATTATTTAGACTCACTTTCTCATAATGTTAGTATCATCAACGTGTTGGAATAGAAAATGTATTCTGGATTGGCTAAAGGACGAAATTTCTAAGTTTCCAAGGTTTTCGAAGCCATCATTCTACTTCCATTAGTGACCGCGTCTTCCATGGAGCTCTATTCTACGGCCTTCCTCGAAGCATTGAAGAAAAGCTATCCGAGGTGTAGCCTTCTGGGTTTCTCATTTGCTATCCTCAAAATCATAACATGATGCAATTCAAGTAGGTTATATTTATTGTGGCCATTAACCTCCCAACGTATTCCTATATAATTATTTCTCCTTACCTCCTTTTATAAAAGCGAACCTAATTTATTAAATTTCGATCTATGGCCACTTTATCTGATGCATCAGCATGAGCAGTGCAATATAACACTCAATATATTTTGATTTGTTTCATCCGTGTGATCACATAAAACTAACTCCTCATGGTGACAAGTGGATATAGTAGAATAAATAACATCCGAGATAAAAGGAATTATCTTCCCAGACTTCTAAAAATAAAACTTAGCAATTTCATTAGACACCAGTTTTCACCTGCTAAAGTTTTACATGGATAGGCTCGATGAACTGCATTGCTATTCATTTTCATTCTGGTGCTAACGTAAATCATTTAAACATATGAAGTATTGGGACAATATTGAAATGAACATATTAATATTTACTACATCATTAGTTATTTCTAATTTAAAATGCAATAGAGCGGACTCACCATCTTCACTTTAGCATCTCGCCATTAATTTTCGGGAGTGGAAACCCCCTCCCTAGCAATTATTAAAAAGGCAATTAATAAGACGAGCTGCCTTAAATTAACTAAGCATCAATAAAGAACGTTTTATTAGTTTTGAAACTTTCTCTGAATACGTAATGAACTATGAAAAAATATCCGTTATAGCTAAGCTATTATTTTTTTAACATTCAGCACAAATGATAAATAATGACTACATTCTACAATTTATTTTCATGATATTTTCCCGAGCATCCAAAATAATGGTCGAAAAAGAAAATATCCCTTAATCTTGTATTTTAGATCGATTTTAGCATTCACCTTCTTAAATGCAATTAGTTCTGTTCGTTAAAATTTTCTTTACAATACATGGATATTTTTTCCCTACAATACTAATCAAGCTCTCCCTATGACATAAAAATAAGTTCTGAAAATTTCCAGCCACATCCAACCACTTCCAAAGCAAATTTATCAAATCTTAGATTATAAAACAGTTAATTCACAACTTCCGTCTCAGTATTACCTCCAATTACCATTAACCTTTTCATGTTGCATTTTTCGTGCCGTGAAAAGGTAAATTATTGCTTGATAGCTGAAATACCTGTTGGCATCCATTGGGGGATATTATAATGAGTAGATTTAATAGCAATAATAATAAATAATAATTTTTAAGGTACTGATTTTAGGTTAGTTCTAATTAACATTGAAATCAGACCCATCATCACAAAATATGTGGGTTATTGTAGTTCAGACCCCTTCAGTATTTTAAGTTTGATAATGAAGCTTAAATTTACTATGTTTGGTCCAAATCCATCAAGTCTTGTCGGAGCCTATGAAGGACAAATATGTATATTTACCAACAAAAAAAGCATATTCTTTCACTTTCATTTACCTATATAGAAGATTGTTATATGTCCTTTTTTCATGAGTGGCAGCTCTTGGAAATGCTTTACAGAAAAGTATTATTCTACGTTATTCCTCAATGGCATTAAATATAACGCAAACGCAACGCCTTTATACAATGCCATTAAACGTAACGCAAAAAAATAATTGGTCTTCATTTAGTTTTGACCATTTTTAAGGACTGCTTTTATTTGTAATTAAACTGCAGTTGTAGTATTTTCAACACAACAATAATGTGTTTCGTTATAGAAACCATTATTTCTAAGCTCATGGGATGCACTCCTCAAGTAACTAATTTGGAGGACCGCATTATTAACAACTCCTTAGGGAACCAATTTATTTCAAAGGTTTTTTCAAAAATCAACCCTTTGAAACATAATCTCTAGACTTTTATTTTGGTATATTATGATTCACTTTTTGCTACGGGTCATCCTTCATAAATAAATACGATTAGGTAATAGAAAGATTGGAGAACAGTGTAAATAGTAAGCTCAAGAAAGTATGCCTATGGAATCTATGGGTTTTATGTATAGGGAAAAATAGTTTTTCAAGTGGTAATAGAGTAAACCCCTTTTTAATTTATTTTAATAAGCTTGACTTTCATATTTATTTCACAGAACGTGAAGGAAATTTCTTGATTTCTTTTTGGGCATAGTTGTTGACAAAAGCAAACTGCAATCTCTTCCGCATTAGTTTTCAAACCCTGGCTGTAAGCATACGACAACTTAGATTTAATAAATAACAAAGAGTAGATTTATCCACGGGCATGCAAAAACTGAAGTTTTCAGTTTAATAAGGCAAAATTTTTCCTGCCAGTCTTCAAAATTTAACAGCTCTTATTTCGAAAAACATTCTTATTTGTCGATCCATCCTAAATTAAAGAATAATAATAGATCTAACCTTCTCATCTTATTAACTTACACATAGAATTTTCGTAAAACTCACAGTCAGAAAATATATTTGGCGTAATTAAAACCGAACATATAGTTTTCAATTATCCTAAAAGGAATAATCTAAATATCCTTCTGGCATCCAGACATGGCGGTCTCTTAATTCTCTAGAATAAACACCTCTCGATTATTAAGGCGAAGATACGATTGAAAATGCTGATTCCGACCTCGTCACCCTCATAGAGCTTGATTTGTTTAGTTAAGAATCAATCAATTTTCTAGCCGATGAAAACAACAAAAAAATAAGGCAAGGCACACTGATGCATGCGGAAAAATTTAGCTTCGATTTGAAATGATCGTCATATTGGAAATCGCGAGATGTGGGTGAGAATGTGAGGAGGGGAGGGAGGGTTGGTTCGGCGCGCACCACACTCGGGGGCGCGCGTGCACAGAGCGACGCTGCTCTCATTCCGTGGCCGCGCTCCGTGTTTTTCCCTCCATTTCCTCTCCTCTGCGTTCCGCCCTCATTCCGCCAGCGATATACCCTCCTCCAGTTTTTTTTTATTCGTCTTCCCGTGGCAACCCCCGTCCCCCCTCCTGCTCCATCTCCGATTCAAAATGAAATTGATTTCGTGCACCGCGCTTTGAAGTGTGCTCGGCGCGATGTTTTAAGCAAACAAGCAAAGCGCGGACTTACCGTGCTGTAAACCGCGTTTTATGCGGGATATTGTTTTGGCGCGTGTGTCGCCTTTTTTGCGGTACGAGTTGATAAAAATTTACTTTTACCCTGACTATTTGATCACGCTGTCACTCAAAATGATTGTTATTTGGAAATGAATGGATACGGGGGAAGGTTTTAGCGAATAAAGTGATATGGAAATGACAAAATTATATTTCACACATCGGTAGGTAATGAGGACACGCAATGCATGCATGTTATGTCGAAGTGATCTATCACGATTTTTTGAATATGTTTTCCTGATTCAAAAATGCTTACGGAATTTTATTATCCTGACTTATGCTGGAACTTTGAAGTAGATAGAGTAAGTATTAGTACCTACTATTTAAATGTTCTGTACCAGACTCAATAGTCCCAGTGAACTTGATCACATAACTTTTTTTCGGTTCTTATTTTGAAGGTGAAACTATAAGTTAAACAATTGATAAAATTTCACCTTTAATTTAATATTTCGAGCGTGTTGAAGGCATATGGCTGGTCATTCCTATGTTATTTAAACTCCCTTGAGGCGAATGTAACAGTTCAGCCTTTGATCTGTGGATTATGAAATAAAATAAGTCTATAATGGATATAATACTTCGCGAATCGTTTCAATACCATTTATGTTTTAGTTGTCTAGATCCTAGCTCCATAATGGAATGTATAAACTTGCGAAATTATATGGCCTCCTTGGAGTACATACTTATTATTATTTATATCTAATGTATCTATATCTAATCTAATTGTCAATCTATATTTATACTTATTTATATCTAATGTTTCTGAGAGTTTTCCGCTTGGCTAATCTATTGGTAGTAATGTAATCCTCTTCCTATAACGGTACGCACTCCTTCTCTTCATGCAAATCGAAATCGAATGGACGGCTTTTCTGTAGAGCACTTAGTAGAAAGTAGAACGGGGATCACCCGCTGGGTGCATTATAAAATATTAGATGCTCTGCGATAGCGAAACAGACTACGCAGCACATACGCTGTAATTTCCTCGGCTTTTGCCATGTAAATACCGAACTCTCATCCCAGTTCCCAGGCGTGTCCTGGTATGGAAGGCAGATCCATCGACATTTTCGTATTTCCTCCGTTGTAATGTCGTTAAAAATAAGTATTCAGAATCTTGAATCTGTGGCACTTCATGATTGAAGTAAATTCTTTTTTTTTCTGCAGGTTTTTCCACTGTCTATAATCTTGGAACTACTATTTTAAGCATAAAAAGTGATTCACTCCTAGCGCTCCTTAGGGACTTCCTTAATGGGTTATGCCCGGTAAAAAAAATTAAGTATCAGTTTGTATGCTTATGATATCTTACTACTTACTACTTGCTACTTACAAATAAATCATTAAAATTATGTGTATATTCACTTATTCTGGATTATAAAATACATGCCGATAGTAAAGCTTTTGAATCTGAATAAAAAACTAAGCTATATGCCACTTTCAGACATTCTTCTAATGACAATAACATAATTTTTTCCATATTTTCTCATTTATTAGAATATTTTGAAAGCAACTTCAATGGTTTATATATCAGTAATGTTAAAATTTTCTGCATTGCGCAAACAAAGAATGGGCTCGATGAAATTTCTCGCTCAAATATATGCCAGAATCATTAAGAGCAAGATTAATATTTCCAACAGAATAATTTCACAGTCCCATAGTTCGTTTTGGTGCTGGGATGAAGATATTCTCTCGGCATTTTCGTTTACATAAATTTGTTTTAACCTCATTCAAAATATGCCTTAGCGATATTAAATTGGTTTGCTAGCTAGGTTGGTATTTTATAAAGTGAATTAAAATAGCACATGGAATATAAAAATTAGCCTCACCGAAAGGATTAGAACCACTCGCTCACTTTCCGAAAATTCCAGCATAAGGTACTAGTGATAGGATCCTTCATAACCCCTTGTGCCTTGTCAATAGGTGCCCTTTTGTACTTGGTGATCTGAAATTATGAATATGGCAGATACAGAAAAACTACTGTTTTTAAAAAAAATCAGGCTGTAGATACTAAACATCATGGATACAGATAGTAATCATCATACTTTCACTCCTATGTTATGTATACACCATCACTCCTTCATGCATACAATGATTAACTCTTAGGAACTAACACATCCTCAAAACCATGAGGCATTTAGTAGATTACACAGTCACTAAAGATCAGAAAATATCACCCAGGATTATGGTATCCCTTCCCAATTGCTTGCATATATATAAA
>LYUA01000200.1:71942-85383 GCA_002093875.1 Calopteryx splendens | reverse complement strand
TATATATATATATATATATATACATATATATATATACATACATACATACATATATATATATATGAATGTAAATAAAAACCACTAATTTGAAGAACGAGACAGTCACACAAAGCACAAATAAAATAACACTCACAATTGTTGAATAAATTTCAGTGGCACCGCCATATTCGTCAGCAGTAGAATAGAATGTACAGTAGAAATAAAAAGTAGGGAATGCAAAAACGTGAATATATAAATTTTGAAATGTAAGTGGCTGCCATATTATATTTTCTATATTTTCCGCTACACTGACACTTCTTTTTCATTTTCCTAGCTACCGAGAAGTTCATTCTTACGTTTCGAAATGTTCAATAAAATTTATTTTGCCCACCCATGTAATTTTTTTCATGTTTTTATGACCAATATGTTCACTGTCTTTTATCACGATAATTTATTTCTCTACTCGCAATAACTCTACTTTTCTCTTCGATTAATTGGAAAGGGCTCACATTAATACCATTTTAAAAATGTAGACAATTATTGGAAAAAACCGGTAGGTGGATGCTACTAAGGTAGAAAACATACCGGAATACCATATAGACTTATTGACCACACCCATCTTTTTCCACCCTTGTTTATCTCTCTGCCCTTCCCGGTCGATGAGTCAGCAATAATGAGTCATTCCTGAACTAGAGAATAAATACGATACTATTCGTCGGCCTTGAGAACCTACCCGACAAAGACTTCCAAAATGCTGTCTAAACTCCCTTTATTCTTAAAATTCAGCATCATGAAATTATAATTATCATACTTTTGTTGCAATCATCTTAATCCAATAATGAATTGTCAAGTTTATAGAATTACCAAATAAATATTTTTTGCATAAAAATATTTCATTAAAAATTACTGGAGTGCACAAATAAATTAATTATTTGATGAGTTGGAACGGAGTTTAGTGGCGCTCTTAAATTCTTAATGCAATCACGACATATCATTCCCCGCCAAATTATATATTTTATCCATATAAATATTTATTGTACAATTATATTACAAATCACACATACATTCATTCGAAATTCACATAAAGCACTATTATAAATTGATTTACGAGGGAGCAGCAATGATAATTAGTATGCATAACTAATGAAGTTCAATGATTAACTGGTGGAATAAGCAGCAATATGAATGCAGTTGATAAAATTTAATCATTCCATCTCATTGAAATTGGAGAAAAATTAGTAGGAAACGGCGAAGTTATTTCAATAAAGGGAATTTTTGCACGCATGCAATTGGAATTCAAGCCAAAGGAATTTAATTAATACCGTAACATGAGAACACTTATCACCGGAATTCAGTTCAACACAGTTAAAATTAAATAGTTAAAGGAGATACTTAAAAACAACAAAACTCCTTCAAATTTTACCGACGCTGATTAATTTACTTATAGTCAACCATGGTAAAATTTAAAAAAATAGGTTCATTATTTTGATTGTTATTATAAACAGTCACTTTGTTCTTTCTATGCCTCTTTCTCGAAATTATGATATTCAAAAGTTATATTATAAATTATTGTAAAATTTCTTCTGGTGACGAGTTTTCATGTAGCAGGCAATCTTGACTCGTCAAAACGAAATTGTATTTTGTACTTAGTATTTTAATTCCTAAAAATTGATATTCTCTAATCAGGTTAAAAATAAAAACTTGCATTCTGCGTTTCTTTCCCTGAATATTCGGTATGTATTAATGACGGACATAACATTTAAATTTAAAGCTGTTCATAGCAGTTTAAATTGGACCATTGAAATGTAAGTTACGATCGGTAGGTAATTGGAATAAAAACCTCAGGAAAATGTCAAAAAATTATATGTTCGAGGAACCGGACAAAATAGTAAAATCAACCAAATCAAAGGGTTCAAATAGCTGCCGGAAAATAAAAATATTGGGTTCCAATTTCATTTCCATTTTTATATTTAATTTTTGGGTTGGATGAACAATCAAAAGGGTTACTCGAAAACTAAAGTCATAGATATTTCTTTGTTATTTCTATTAGTAATTGGAAATGAAAGCCAATGTAACAACCTCATTTTTCATTTATATATTCCTTCAGAATTAGAATATATACGTTAGAATATTGACGGAAATGGAACAAAATAATGAAACTCTCATATTAATTTAAGGTATCATTTTATTTAATCCTCTTAATTATAGACAGATTTTTCTATATTTTCAGAATATACTAATATTTGAAAAAATGTGAAAGATATGATAACGTAAATATTATAAAAAGATCATCTGATGTGCAATCAATTATTCGATAAAACCATCAGATCAGTTTTTAACAAATATCCTTGACAAGATTTCATATCATACTCTTTTCCAATGATGTTCATACAATTCTTTAACTATGATTAATAATAAAATCATGGATATATTCTAAAAGATTTGACAATTATTTAAGGCCAGACGATAAATGAAGTCAAATACCTTTGAGGCTAAATAAATGACCTTTCCATTTAGATGATTGCTTATGTTTTTCTTTGCAAAAGTAAATTAAATGATTAAATGACAGTAAAAGTATGCTCCGCAAGTCAATAAGACTTCATGGTACCTAATTGAGGAAGGCGATTTGATTAGCTTACCACCCATGGCGTGTACATGACACCGAACAGCTTAAATGGCCTAAATGTTATGATAAATCACGAAAAATTAATAAACCGTATGCATCCCATTGAGAAAAATCCCATCATAAAAAATGGCAAAATCAGTCACTTTAAAATGTGGAGATAATTATTTCAGTGATCGTATCACTATGAGAAAAATCAACCACTAAAATTCAATAATTCTGCAGCTTTAAGCTTCCTAAGATTTTTCCCTCAATGGACATGTAAAAAACGTTAATTTAGATGGAAGCAATCCGTTTTGGTATATATTTGCGATTATAAGTTCTTAAGCTTGTCTGTGGTTCACCGATATCGACGTCATCACAGAGAAAAAGGTTCTTGAGAAATCGAGCGTTTTTAATGAGAGCGAGGCCGTTCGGCCAATGAACGGTGATTGTGGTTAGATTGTGAATAAAATGTAGCAAAAGATGCGGAGGTTATACGAAGTGGAAATGAAGGGTGAAAGGGGATGATGACTGAGGAGTGAGCTATGATATTGAATTTGGAAACAGCTTTGGTCGATCAATCGAAACTTAGCCTGAATATTCGTGCTGTTTAAGCATCATCTTGGCGCACCCTTTTCACTTCCAGTAACCGTTTCGTAACCGAAGTATATTATAGGACTTAAGATTTAAGCTGGAATCATAACGACCGCTTAAGCTAGTTTCTTTATGAGGACACGGGCAGAATCCAAAGAGTTTGAATCAATTCTGTATCTAAACCAGAGCGTTTTCGTTGCGTCTTAATATTTTTTATATGTCATTGTGCTCGATCTATTCCTGATTTGGCTTTTTTTGTAAACTGCATGAAATATTTAGTTTATTGTGGCCATTGTCTTAGTTATATATGGCACCTCCTCCAGCACCGGATGGAATTTCTGCCAATAATATGTAAAGTTAAGAAAATATTTCCAGCTAAAGTCGATTGAAATCTACGAATCTTCTTCAACTCATTTTTATGTCAAAAAATAATAAAATATTAAGAAATTTGTTTAATCCTTTTTAGATGATATATTATCCAAAATGTCCCCTACGGGGGCTACTTACTTTCTGCTCCTATGGAATTTAGTATTTTTTTTCTTTTCTCTAAAAGACCTTTTCTCTATATATCCCCTACCTCGTTTCAACGGTTTTGAAACACACTTTTCATTCGCATACTTTCTTGCATGATACACCTCTTCATTCTTCTCGTTAATGCATTGGCTCAAAGGTTTTTCGTCTCCAGATCTCGAGCTGAAGCAAATAACTCTAAATAAAAAAATAAGACACTCCCACGCACTAGTTTTGTTTAAACAAATTCGAGGAGGGTGGAAAAAGAAGCCCAATTTAATAATAAAACTCACGTCTTTATTCCTCATCACAGCTGTATATTCGTGATGTGCATTGGAAACGCGTCATTTTTTTAATGTTTGTGTCTCACGCTTATTCTATCCTTTCCCCTTGCAGGTGCGAGTTCATCGTCAGCGCTTCGCCGTGGGAGTGGGAGGGGGGTCCGGTGGGCCGGGGGGCAGGCGGCAGGGTCCACACGGGAACGACGGGGGGCAGGGTCGGCCCAGGGGGCGGCGGGAGGCACGGCTACGTGAGGAGCCCGCGGCACAGCCTGCCTCCAAACACGACGTGCATGTACAAGTTCATCGGAAGGGACGGAGATATCGTGTGGATATACTTCCTCTCCTACAGTCCCCGGCCAACGCCCCGCTTCATTATCCCTCAGGGGTCAAGGTCAGTGCTCATAAGCAATGCAGGGGGTGGGTGAGGCGGCGGTGGTGCCGGGGGTTGAGCGAAAGCCCTTCGCCCGGGGCGGGGCCCTCCCCGCCTCCCCCCGCCCCTTCCCGTACCATGGGACGGCGCAGGGGGGTGAACAGGGAGGGGGTGGAGGGGGGATGAGTAGGACTGAGAAGGATGAGATAAATCCTTTACGTTGCTCCGGGGAGGAAGAGAAAAGGAGACGGGGGTGAGGAACCTGTAGGGGTCCGAGTGGTGTGGGGAAAGGGGCAGCAGAGTTAATTTCGGTCCCTATGGCTCTTATGCAGAATCGCTAATGGCAATTAAACTACGGAAGTGGGAAGGGGTGCGTGAAATAATAATGTACGATAAAATTATGGGTCGTTCTCCTCTGTTGATTCGATGTAGTTTCGAGAGTGATAAGCTATTCCGCTCGCCTTTAAATGTTTCGATCGTAAACTGTGAATCACGGCGGCCGATTAGCTTTTTTGTTTATTTTATTTTTAAAAAAGTCCTCTTTCCCGGGTGAAATTTCCTTAATCACTTCGTTGAGATTCGATTTAGCTGAAACAGACTCGAAATTTTAAGCATAATTAAATAAATTCCTGTAATATCCAAGCTGGGCATTAGATTTTGCAATTAATGTGAACATGTGAATGCAAATTCTAGTTTATTACAACTAAAATGGACTATTAAAAACGTTAGTCAGGAATATATGAAAAGGAGAATACTTCAGCAGACAGGAAAATTGAGTTTAATTAGCCCTACACTGCTTCCGGAACTATTTACTGTTAATAGTAATTAAAAACAAGCCGAAGCGCGTAAATGATTATTGAAATTTTATTAATGATTATAATTTAATAGTATTAAATATTTAAATAATCCTCGGGAATACCTTCGTTTATAAAATATGTGGCATATTTTAAATTAATTACGAAGCATAAAATTGCCTCGATTTGAAATTAGTTTAATAAAGCTATAATTTAATACCTGTAAAATATAAGCTTTTTTAACTGTAGTGTATACTAGCTTTTATAACTTCCAGAGATCTTGTGTTTACGGGTAAAAGAAATTAATTGTTTACTCGCATGTTTATGAGTTGAGTACCTACATGAAGCTACTGTAAATAAATTACCGGAAAAAGCTTGTGTCGTCACAAAATGGCATTCATGATGAAATCATCACTTAAGTGGAGTATATTTAAGCATAATTGCATGGTATTGCAATGCATTTGCATTTTAAAGCAACTCACTATGCCATGACATATACTGACTACTAATGTGTTATTATGTTTAATGGGGAACAGTAGTCCAGTGGATACAGCACTGAGCATACTAACCGGAAGGTTCGATTCCGGATGACGGCTGTGGGCACCCTAAGCTTCACCCAACGACACATGGTAAAAAGCCCATGGTCCTCATCCTGAGAAATCACAGGTGGAGCAGGGGAAGTAACTGCACCCTCCCCCCCACCCTGATATGTGAATTTCACACCCTGTTGGGCTTAGTACTGCATAGGTCTACCCTCACCTACCAAACCAACCTTCGGGTTGATTACTGTGATCTTTGATTATGTTTAAATCCCTTCCGGTTATTGAGTCACAATGCAGCTTGATAATAGTGGTCATTACTACAGGTCTCTTTTTTTGTTTTTAGGATGTTTTGGAAAAGTACCATTATATTGCGTTCTTTCATATTTAATAGCATTCACATGTGACTGATTAAAAACGTATAACGTAATTAATCTCAATATTTCGTATTAATTTAATCATTTTGTCATTAATATAAGGAATTTTTCGAGTAATAACAGCAGGTGATTTGATTGATCGGGAAGTGCTTATAAGTATGCCAAGATAGTGAAATGTCTAGACTTAGAGGTTAATAATTTGGCATTAAAAATAATTCGACTCACGATTCTTCTCTTCATCCGATAAAACAAATTTCTACCCCAGAACTAAATGACATTCCATATCATGATATTTATTCAAACTTTCGTGGAAAATTAATGTTCAAACATTTCATGTGTTTCCGCGTCTCGATTGTAATTTAAACTATTTTTTCTTCTCCTCTGATGGAAATATTTGTCAGAGTGTCACCCTAACAAAGCCCCCAGCAGAGGGAAAGAAACGTTTTAAATTCCAAACGCGATGCAGAAAATCCAAAAATGTTTTATCAATCTCATGCAATTGTAAATCTTGGTGAACAAGAAATTAATAATCTGTTACGTTTTCATTGTTACTTATAAATAATTGATAAGCCTTAAGAAAGGTGAAATTATATCCAAGAAGATGAAAATATCCAAGAAGAAAATAATTCCAAATTGCAGGAAAATGGCATTAGAATGCCTTTATTTTTTTAATGAAACTAGCACACTTGATGTTTCCACATATACCTTTCTCCTAATTTTAATACTTTTTCCATTTTTATGAGGAAGATCCAACTCTATATATTTCATAATGATTTTTGACCACAGAAGGATGCCTAAACATTCCTCGTGTATAATTTTCTAACTCTGTCTATGAACTTTCGTGATAAAACTTTCCATAATAATAAATCCTTGGGCTTAGTACTGGACTGGATGGGATTGGTGAGGCATGGCCTCACGTTATAGAACTTTCATCTGCCGGCCTAATTATCGGCTGCGGAGAATACCAGTTCAAAATACGAATGTTTCCCCTTGAGATCCTAAACAGGACACATAGGTAGTGTGTTATTTCCCAGATATCGGATTTTCTGATTTGCTGTTTTCACAGAGAGAACTGCTTCCCCTACATACATTAAGACTTTTTACGTGGTCATCTGCAGCATCAACTATCAAACCGACTTCCCGACTCAAATATGTTTTTTAATATAATTAATATTTTTAAATTACTAATTTAACCCATTGATATCCAGTCAAAGGTACATATTTTGAACCTCTCATTAAATGCTCCCTTGAGCATTTTTATTCACTGAAATAATGCATTTATGCTATTTATGCCAACAATGCTCTCGGAAATTTGAGTAATCGTGATGCAGTGGGTCATCTAAGGATGGGGCACCACTTACACGACGCCAAACTTTCCACGTGCATTTATGTGTATTTCTGTCTGAATGCTAGAACGACGGAACGACTTCAGAGTTGCTGAAGTCTGAAAACTCAAATTTCCGAGCATCTCAATTTTATGGATTTAAACTAATGCTGCAAATATCGAGTTTTAATCCCAGTCCTGATCCCTTGGTGTTCCCGCCGCAGGAAGATGAGCGAGAGTGACAGCTTCCTCGAATGCACGACGCGGCTGCAGCTCTGGGACGGCTCCCGCCTCATCCAGGAGCACTGCTCGGGGCGCCCCACGCCCCCCTCCTCCGCCTCCTCCTCCTCCATGTCCTCCTCCTACCCGATGAACTCGCAGGTGTCTTACGGGGACTCCATCGCGCAGCTGAGGACGCCGGCCGGCGGGGATGGCGTCGGTCGCACCTACGGCACCGTCAGGACCGGCCCCGGGCAGGCGAGGGCCGGCGGTGGACTGCTCTCCGAGGCCGCATATGGTCAGTGTCCCAACTCCTCACCGCTCTCCCTCCTCCACGCACGCGAGCAATCTACAGGGACGGAAAAGGCGAGGGAGGACGGGATTCCAAAAAAACGGAACGGAAGCGAGCCTGCGCCTTCGAATGACCATAACTATCGGAAAACTATTTTTGTATTGTTTTTGGGTCGATTGACGATTGATTGATATTTTACTTACATAATTTGTTCGGTGAATTTCATTTTCGTGGCTTAATTTGCTGGTCGACCCAAAAAATATTTATGCGTGCCAACTCGGGGAAATGTGCTCGCCTGTCCCACGTGGTCTCAATCCCATATGGAGCTTTCATGGGGTGTTATCACGTAGGTAATGAATTTTTCAGGGTCGAGTTAATGGTTTTATGTGGCTGTAGGTGTTTAAGCACCTCAAAATCCAATTATTACCATAAAAATATAATTTGTTTCTAAATTACTTCATTAATTATTAACTAAACAAGATGTAGATCTGGTTTATTTTTAGGAATTAATTGTTGATATTATCTAAAAACGAGTTAAATGAGGTGGCCGTCAATGCAAAATAGTCAGGAAAACAGGTGTGAATGTCATCAAGGATCTATCTGGTATATAGAGAGAAATTAAAGGGGAACAACTCTATAAGATTTCTGTGCTGTTTTGTGGCATTTATTTGGAGAAAATTTTATTTTAACAATATAATTACTAGAGGATGTTTTAATTGTAATTGATGCTCTCCTATAGAAGTGAACTTTTCCTTTAAAATTTAATCCAAATGGTTGAAATCGAATGACACCCAGGAAAAGTATTAATTAGAAAACGTGGAAAATCAATATGCTGCGCGTAGGCATACGTAGAAAATAAACAATTCCGATTAACATCATATTCTTCGGTTTCAACATATGATTTTATCACTTGATTTGTATTAAATGCTTAAAGTTGCGACATATTAATTTATAGTGCCCATTTTAGATCAAGGAACAATTTTTAACCTAATATTCGATGTAACCCGTTTAAGAAATAAAATTTTTATTTCTGTTAAGGAAGCTTTTTCCAAATTTTTGTTTTAAAATACTGTGATATAGACTGCATTTTATACTAACCAGGTTCATTAATCAAGTTTTGCTTGCCTGCTTTCAATGTGAATGGCTGTAACAGATAGGTGTAAGGCAACAAGTCTCAAAGTTACATGGTGTGAAGAACGTAAACGACTCAACTAACAAATGTGGATTTTTTTAAATCCGACTATCTAAATACATCTTATAAATTTCATTTTTAATATTATTATAAAATATAATGACGGGGTACTATTTTTCACTCTTGTGACATTTTATCTTAGAGAAAATTTAAGTCAATATAGCTCAATAATATGAACTGCTAACGAACCGTGTTAAAACAATTAAGAGTGAAATTTAAAAACAACACTCCAGCAATTAATACTTTCCAGCTCATGAGTACTATTTCTAAAAATTCAAAAGTGCAAATCACAACCATTTCCTTGTCCAGAATGGATTTTGATACGAAGTAATCATTCTCGTTGATTAAATTCTCCTCCTCCACCATAAGATTTTCTGAAAAAATAAGGATTGATGAGCAGAAACCTCATTAAGTAAAGTCATTCTAAATTAAAGATATTTTTTTTCATTTCTCAAACCGGTGACCTATTACTCCTCAGTTAATTAATCGCGAAAATAAACAGGGTGGAAGAGAATTTTAATTTATTCTCAGAATCTGAATATTAATACCTTTGTTTTTCATTAGTTTTTCGAACTCTAAACGATTTATGTCTTTTACAAGCAAAAATCACGTTATTTCTATTTTTACAACAAAGTTTAGCAAAAACCGGAATTCCAGTCATCCGTCACCATATTGAGGACATTTTATTGCATTTGGGTTGCTTACAATTTTTTCCACGTTTTGCAATGTATTTTACGATTTTCACGACATTTTTTATATACGTCTTTGCTATGCCTATTTCGTTGTCTCTAAAACTAATGGTGTATCAAATTACGAATAAAATTCTTTTCCTGAAAAACTAATTATGAGAGTCTGAATAAAATTTTGTGTTTGCGCTATTATGTATATTTTTCCTAGTGTCCACTGTCCTTTCTTCGAAAAAAATATACATTTATTCTTCCACCCTATTTTCGAGTACCATATCGTCCTGGGAAATCATAGACGGTACAGAGAAAGGAACTGGCCACCCTTATTACCCTCGTGTGTGAATTTCACTCGCCTTTGGGCTTAGTAGTGGGAGAGCTCTACTCTAACCTACCACACCGACCTTCGATTTGATCACTGTGATTTTTTCTGCCAGCGTATTAATTAATCCGAAACTTATTTTTTGATTGGTTCACAACCAATACATCACAGAGAGATGGAGAAACCTCCATAGAAGTCCCTTCTAAATTTAGCTTCATGACACTTCAGAGTCAAATATGAACCACTGCTGGACTGATAAAAATAAAAATTATGGAAAGACAGTCCATTCACCCTTATTCAATGCTAAATTTTATTTTCTATGTTTAATGTGGTAGATAACTACGTGTTTACTACTTTTCAATTTCTCTCGTTTTATCCTTTTGGTCACGTGTGGCATAAAAATTTGGCGTCCGTCGGCTACCTCCACGGAAAACACTGTTCTAAAGTTAAATTACGACCACTAAAAATCAATACGTAAATCTATATGTCCGGTCTCAATGAAATATCAGAGGTAGTGAGACTGAATGCCACCGTTCCCGTCTTCTCTGCCCTGACAGCGGACCCCGGGAGCGGCACCTACGGCAGTGTGAGGTCTTCCACCGGTGGCTCCCCGTCCTCATCCTCTTCCTCCTCCCCCTCCTCCCGCCACTACGGCACCATCAACTACGGTGGGCGCGGAGGCGGCGGTTTGCTGCCCTCGCTGCCCCAGCAGCCGTCCGCCCCGCAGTTGCCACCGATGGCTGCCCCAGCCCTCCGACTCTGCGCACACGCCTCCCTCCGCAACTCCACTCGCCTGACGAGGCCCTGCGACACGAATACTGAGTCTTACGTGTCCTCGGGCTCCAACCTCGCCATCTCCCGCCTCACAAGGATCGCCACCGCCCTAAGCCCCGCCTCCTTCCGCCTCCGATACGAGTTCGTAGACACGAGGCTTCCGGGAGAGGCGATGGAGTACGTGGGGAGTGACGGGACTAGAGAGGCGGCCGGAGGGAGTGGTAAGGCGGGCACCAGCAGAAGGCAGCAGACTGGTACCGCGCCCGGAGAACGGTGAGTTGTCGGCCTAAGCTAAAAGCAAATGCAATTTTTTTGGAAGCGTGACTTACAATAATCTGTTAATGTAAATAAAATCCGTTTACCTGTGATGGTAGAGAGGAGAGTAATTCATAAATGCCTTAAGTGGTGATATAATGATATAACTTTAGCATGCTTGAAAAGAATTTAAGTGCGATTAAATTATTCCTAGTACATAACAGAAATAGGTTATTTTGCACTTTTTACAGTACATTAATACATTTTTCTGTCAATAGCAAATATTTCATAAGCAATATAAATAGAGAGCCGAGTTTCATATGTATCATGTGTATTCATGATGTATCATATTTAATTGTCACATTAATTCTAATTTGAGTGATCCACGTTTCATTATCAATGCTTTTGATAGTACTTTAAAATCTTTTTATAAGAATAATTTTCTATTTATTTCTTTTTTATGCAAATAATATTATGATTTTTCTAGGGTTCCAGTCATTTTTTCTGTCTATGAGCACAAGCTAATAGTTATCACTTCAAAAGATAATACCAAAAATACCATTTTTTCAGTGTGGTTATTGAACTGAAATTATTAAATGTAAAAAATAGAAGAATGAAGTTTTAAAATGGCTAAACACTCTTCCAATCGACATGTACACGTGCGTTTGAGTTTATACTGAAATGGTGTACGAAGGAACGATGTTCATACAGAATTTTTTCCAAATCAGAAGCTTGAAAATCGTAATTTTAGAGGTAATTTATCTTTCTGGAAATTATTTAATTCCTTGTTTGAACTAGATGAAAGGGAGTCCGTGTTCAAATATAACGCCTTGAAATGAGTAAAGAGGTGAACGCGTTTGTAAATAGCAGGGAGTTAACGAGGCTGTTAGCCCATTTTTTGTAGTTTGCCATGAAAATACATAAAAGAAAATTAAATTATTTAGAAATTTTCTCAAATATTTAGGTATTCTCATAAATTTAAGGACTACTCTAGAGCCTGCCTGCACGTATTTATATTGAAAAATATTTTCTTTAATCACAAACAAAAAATAAAACCTCGATGAGTTATGAAATAAGGTTTAGACTCAGTGGAAATATATCTAAATATTAGTTAAGGCAGGTAGAAAAACATCTGAAAATGTAAAACATAAATATTAAAAGAAATACATTTGGCTCCAGGTATCTATAATTTTACTTCAATCATGCTTACCGGTCTTATCTTCGATAAAATGGGTGATATAAATAATAAATAGGTTTTTGTAATTCAACCGAGCGAGGGAGAGAATCCTGTCCCTCCCTTCATATGCCCAAGCTCTCTCATTCCATACCGCCCGCACCCACTAAATGACTAATAATTAATAGTGGGACATCAGGAATATTTCCTTATCCCTTCCAGTATTTTTAAATAGTAAAATTGAAAGATATTGTAGCTAGTACTCTGTAGTTATCCTACGAATTTATTGAAAAAAAAGTTATTTTTTTATTATAACGCCACTATTGTGAATCTTAATTTAATGGAAAAATAACTCTTTGTTTTATATATTTTGAATGAGTGGATAGTAGGATTAAAACACAAAATTAAATTTTGTAATATGACATTAAATAACACAAATAATAAAATAATTCTGTCCTGCATAAAATAATTCTGCATCCTGTGAGTTATGTTACTTTTTATACACATATGTGTTACCTGTTGCATACACTCGAGGATGTTTAATGCTACATACTAAATAGTCGATAACCCATCTGAAAAATAATGCTAAATTGTGCGTCTAAATTTACGATTCGATTTTTTCTTGTAATTTTCTTGATTTCCAATTACAAATACTAAGTTTTTAATTTCTCACAATGTAATTTTTTTGGCTATGGTAAATTGTATTTTTTTAATTGCATATATTTGTAAATGATTTAATTCACTACGATTACATTCACGATATTTCTATTAGACTATTTCTATTTCTAAGAGACGTCCACCCTACCAAGGAAAAAATACATGGATAAGTTACTCAATTTACTACTGTGTGTTCTCCGCTGCAATTCGTACCCAGATTTTCATGAACGGGGATAATACCGCATACTTACTTTGCCAGCATATCAACAAAACTATGAATGTGGAGGCTTGTGCAGAAAAATTTCACGAAGTATCTTCATTGAATGCAGACACATTTAAAACTATTTATACCTATGCTAAAAACTGTTTAGTGGTTGTAGATCTTTCAATTTATTTACGACTCCATTCGGAGAGGTAAAGGTCTGAATAAAATATCAAAGTTGCTATAAAATGCGCACATATATATATATATATATATATATATATATATATATATATAT
>LYUA01000199.1:808343-820662 GCA_002093875.1 Calopteryx splendens | reverse complement strand
CCCCTCTCTCCCTCTCTATCTCCATCTCCTGTTTTACGCCTCGCCGTCAAACATGCTGTAGGTTTACATCATTTTCCTCCTTCAATTCACTTCTTCCCAATCAATATATATCACAAATCCCATAGAAGTAACTCCCCTTATAACAATTTCTCTAATTGTCACTTTATTCTGAACAAAATCTCATATTTCAAACTTATTATTAGCATTCCAATACTTATTTCCAGTCATTGCAGCATCTCCAAGGCACTTAAAAGACACTCATGTGGGTTATTATTCTTTAGTCCCACAGTTTTTATTACGTGTTTTTGTCTACGAGTACTTGTTTCCCTTACATCACTGAATAAGTACTTAACACAACAACTGACCAGTTAACATGCATACATTAATTTCATAAATTCCTATTTCTCCCAACACTTTCAAATTATTACTCACACCCTTCAATCCTGTTTTACCAGGAGATTACATATCACAATATTTCACTCAATTCATTAGTGTCAATATGTGAACAAGCGGAGGATATTAAGAAAATTTCACTTATTTAAAACAAAAGTCCCTTGCATTTCACGAAGAAAATCTCTGCAATGAACATTAATGCATTCTAAGAGAAACACGTTTCCACCACATCACACCTGAATCGGTTTTATATATTAATGCATTCTGCAAAAACTCAGGGACTACAAACTGTTGTCTGCTGTCCCAAAGAGCTTTTCTAGCAGGAGAAACAATTATTGCTTTAGATTACCCATGCAAGAGAGTAAATTGAAGGAGACAGACTAATTATTCCTCAGAGCGTCTGTAACTCAAAGAGATAACTATTTTAAATAACAGTATCACGTATAAATCACTATCGAAGAAGCCAATGGCAAACCACTACTAGAATTCTTTCCATGAATCGGATGGATTGAAGGATGAACCAAGAACCTATAGCTGGGGGCCGTTCTCTGCAGAGCAAGTGGGTAACATCTTCAAATCCAGCCTTTGCAGCGTTAAAACATTTCACAGCTGAAAGGAGAACACAGATGAGGACCATAAGTACTAGGGTATGGATATGAATAATTAGGATGACGCTGAGGACAGGGCAGTTAGAAAAACCGATGCAGTAAATGTACAAATAGAGTATGGCTATGTCGGGTTTTCGTGAAATGAGATGGGAAGGCAGTGGAGTTACTAAAGCGATAGTAAAAGCAAAGGAGAGGGCACTCAAAATAGGGTAGCCGTAGTACCGAACGAAATATTGGTAGTGGTGTAGCCAATATAAAAATGATGAAAAATTTGATTAGCAGAGATAAATTCAGACCAAAAAAAATCACCTGTCAGCCTAAAGCCTAATAATGCCACATGTACATGCTGATAAGTATTGAAAGGGAGGAAGAAGTAAATAGTATATATAATTAACTAGAAGATGTAGTTGTAAATGTTCTTAGAATAAAACTTGAAGATGTTACCTGATGGAATGCAGTAGGGTAAAATTGGAGAGAGACATTGGAATAAGGTTTAGAAACAATAAATAAATGTGATTTGAGAACAACCGATTTTTTAATTTGGTTAATATAGCTGAAAAGGGCAACATTTTTCTGGACTATAAACTTTTAATAATCTTTATGTGCGTCTCCTCTAATGACGCTGAACTGCGAGAGAATTCCCTATTTAAATAAACAAAATAGGATGAGTATCTTTTGATTGCTCTAAAAAAATAAACCTCTTCCTTTTCCAACCGCATTTTAGCGACAACCCATTAATCACTAAGAGGCCGTGCCTACCCAATAAGTTCCACAAACTACCTCCTAAGCCTCCTGCCTCCCTCTTACATCTAAAACTTCGGAAGAGTGATAATAGCAGTTCCTTGAGAGGGAGGTTTCGTATTAACCTTAAGGCCAGACTTCGTTTCGGTAGTCTAAGTGAAGATTGAGTCAGAGGCAGTTAGTCAACGTTCATCAGTCTAATGTCAGCAGTTGGCGGTTGGTTAGGTAGATATAAATAATCATAGCTGATACAGTATAAAATTCATAAAGCTAACGTTATGACTCGGATATTAAATAAAAAAAATAAATACAGCATAACCTTCATAGGTGATGCAGATAATACCATCGAGCTCAATGACCCTCGTATTATGTTCCGTTGTGGTTCCGAATCCTAGTTTAATAATACTACGAAAGGCAAAGTTTAGGGAAGCGAAGTTTCAGCTATTTCGCCCACCGATAAATGTCATAACTACTTTATTTGAGGACACGAAAACATTATTACATTGTTTGTTTTTATAACAAAAAGAAATTATGGAAATATCACAATTATACAAGGACCGGTGAATAACATTCCTGAAAATGTCATTTCACCCGTGGAATATTTTTTTAAATCAATCCATGTTTTTAGATAAATACTAGGCGCGCAAGTGTGTCAAGTCTTATATCGAGGCACTCTACGACGAAGTAATAATAACATTTGATTCCAATAATAAGATTTTCCTTGAGGATATGACTAACCCTTATGTCGAAACAACAAATATTGCCGGCAATTTTGGAAATCATTGTTCTTGTGATAATATTCAGGGTGATGATCAATGTTCTAGAACATTTTCATGATCAGAGTGCACAGGGAAAAGAGACAGAATTGAGAATTAAAGAAATGGTAGTAATTACATTATTAGAATTCACGAAGTCAATAAAAGCCTAGATGAGGAATAAGGAGATAAGAGAACTCAGCACTTGAGTGATTAATCAGGCGCCATAAATGAGAACGCATGCATGGAAGAGACTGAGTCACAGCCCCTGAATTCATTACATGTCCCGAAACATATTTTTATTTGCATGTGAGATATTCTGCATTTACAAACTAACTGATTCATCCCCTGCATATGCACTTTTGTATGACCTTGGAATGCATACCGAAAGAATTGTCACTTCTATTTGGCAGGAACAAAGGAAGAGGAGTAAAAATGAGGCGACTCTCGACTCGAAAGAGCATTGATGAATGCAAGCCCCAAGTATTTTGACAAATTGAAAGATTAAAATTTAGCACAAAATTCACACAAAAGCGAAACTGAACAATGGAAGATAAAATGTGTCTCAGAATATAGAGGGTGAGGAAAGATGCATGCTGAAGGCAACAGTAACCACATTATTAATAAAATTGGCGCTTGGGAAGCATTTAAATTAAGTTACTAGCCTATTAGAAGGAAATAAACTCCGACGAAGAAAATTTTTGTCGATGAACAGAGGTCCCAAAATTCAGAATTCATCACAAGTAAGTGGAAAGTTAAATTCCTATGAAATATACCTAAGTTCAGTGCTTTAATAAAAAAACATGTGAATTCTGTTTCTCAGTGTAAAAATCATTCACCTAGATCGGTATTTCAATTCTAACGTTGGTGGACAGCAATCCTCTATTCGTTCCTACTCAATAGACCGGTATAGGCGAAAGCACTGAAATTCTCGCACTTGTATGCACACGAGCAGGTGACTCAATTAAAATGACTATGACAGCATTTCCCGTAATTTAATTAAAGGAGATGTGAATAGCAATGGAACTATCCGAACGAAATTACTAGAAACAAGAAGAACTATACAGAAGTCCTTTGACGAAAAGTCGTATTACTTCACGCATTCAAGTCTACACATTTAGTCGGTGGACAACGACTGCATACAGCGTCTTCCAACTGAATTCTTCAAAGAAGGATGTTCCAGAAAATATCAGGAAACTGGCGAATTCTTGATAAGCGCGTGTGTGACAATGTGGTTTTATATAACGTCAGAAACGCAATGCATGGAAGGTCCAAGCCCCTTCGTGGAGGTATGCCAATTCTACTATAGTTTTATGAATACTTGCGTCTTTTAAGATTCCTCATTTTCGTTGTGAATTGCATTGCTCTCATGGAGTAATGGTGTCATTTTTTTAAGCACTTATTTATTTTATTATAGATGACCTGAGTAATGATGAACAAAAACTAGCTCAATTGTTGAAAAAGAATTTAATAACATAGTCATTTTTTCAACAGATCTTACCGATTGTACATAGTATATGTTAGGTGTTACAAGATTTCGTTTCTCTTCGAAACTCGGTGACTCTATAAAGATTAGATAGCCTTTGTATAGATTAATTTTGCACCAAAAGGATACATGAGTTGCCAATAAGTGGATGTTCGAGTATATTTAGTCATAAAGTCGTAGTTAGCTATGCACTTTCATGAAACTTGTAACCACGGAGAAGATATTGATTATCTTATCGTGAAAACCCAGGTAAAAACGGGATTTTCCTCAATTCATTTAAGTTATTAGTTTTACTGTGTTATTTAACGATTATGTAGTACCGGCATCTTGCCAAAAGTTTGTCACTTCTTATGCAACTACGCGATAGTTAAATTCGCCCCTCTTCTTATGAATTCAATAGTGAAACTAATTTTCAAATATTAGAACCGTTAGACGCCCAAGGAGTCGATATATCGGCTTCCTCTGGTAGCCTGAACCCACTCAAGACGTTGAGTGGGTCAATGCTCGCATATTAAGTTACGATTTTTGCCAAACTGAATATGATATGTTTGTTTGATTTTACTTTCTAAATGAGAGTGCTCTTTATGCCTTTAGTGTTTTTCAAAAACAAATTCTTTCCTCATACGTCCGTAAGGTGAACTATCTCTTCTTCTGTTCATTCATGAGAACTGCCTCACTTTGCACATCCATCGCAATGTGGTAATACATATTCCATACAAATATGGTAATAAACAAATATGGTAATAAACAAATATGGTAATAAACAAATATGGTAATAAACAAATATGATAATAAACAAATATGGTAATAAACAAATATGGTAATAAACAATTATGGTAATAAACAAATATGGTAATAAACAAATATGGTAATTAACAAATATGGTAGTAAACAAGTATGGTAACAAACAAATAGTCTAAAACATCTTCTACCGTACATTCTTCGACCGTACGGTCGACCTTACATTCTCAAAGAAACTGCGGGAAATGCCGCGACTGTACCTTAAACAGAGTCACCCGCTGCTTAACTACTCCGGCCGGAATTCGAGGGATCCGGGTTCGAGTCCCTGTTCAGACGAATTACTTTTACATTGAGAATTTTTCTCAAGTACATTCTCAAGTCAGTTCATTAGTGTCGTGAAATGTTTTAATATTAAATTTCTTAATTTAATATTTCTAAGCACCGCTTTGCAATGATATTTCATTAAGTACACAATAGGAAATGCCTGAAGCGTGCAGGTCCTGAATATTATCCCTGTTTGAAGTACCAGCCCTTGGTTGATCATGCTAATTTTGTTTTCCAACATCATTATATGCCGCATGAACGATTGAGAGTTGATGACAGTCTTGTGGAAACGAAAAATAAAACAATCTTGATGAAATATTTGCCGAACAAGAAACATCATCGATTGCGAATTCGAGACGCTCTGAGATTCAGTGCCAAATTCTGCCTTGCATTTTTCACTTACAGAGGTGCCCAGTGTAAAAACCTCATATCTGGAATACAAGAATCTGGGATACACGGTGATCGCGAAACTTTTGCGAATAGGGAATTATTTACATAAGGATTTCCATGTGTTTGTTGGCAATTTCTTCATGACTGTTTCACTTGTTCAACACCTCTACTTACTGGGAAAATATAAAACTGATATAGTGAAAAAAATAGGAAATTTCTTCCTGAAAGTTTCTAGAAGAAATTTGCGGTATGGGAAAAGTTACGCTGACGGTCGGGGCCTGTTATTCCCTCTGGAAACCGGGAATAACGATCTCAAAAAGGGCCTGATCTGCTTCCCTCTCTTCAATGGATAAGGATATAAAGTCTACCAAAAATGGGAATGAGAAAATTACCCGAAAGCCAGGAATAATTTTCAAGAAAAAGAAAACATACGCGGAAACTTGAAATAATTTTCATTGATAGTAAATTTATGGGGTGGTCGATACTTCTGACGTGATGCTTCCATGGATGAAAGAAAGTGCGTAAAATATTGGAAGAAAGTTGCAATAAATATAATTTATAGAATCGTTTTGTACATTTGTTTGTTTGTTTGTACATTTTGAACATTTGTAACACAAATAATTGAGCATTTAGGTATTGAATGGGTTTTAGAGAGGGAAAATACATTTAAGGAGGCTAATTTCTGCGGTTTCAAAGAATTTAAGCTGTGTGCATTAGGAAAACTAAAGGTTTCCACGGGGAATGCTTGGCCAAACACAAATACTAATGAGGTATACGTACTTTGTCACGATATTTTTTTACATATTAAGTGTAAAAAGGATGTTAGTGTCAAATTTGGATGCTAGAGTTGAATTTGTAATATTTCATACTGTATGTACATCTCTTTTATAAATGTTGAGGCTATCAAGTAATACTATTTTAATAATTATTTTCTTTCTCAATAAAAAATGTTTTTATAAACTAATTTTTATAAAAACTTAATAATAATTTATCACAATTAAAACTTAATTTAAGTTAAATTTAAATTGTTCGTCTAAAAACATAAAAAACTTCGATACCACTAACCAAAAAATATCCTCGTAAAAAATATAAGACTTAAAATTTTCAAATATTAGGCGTAAGCTTTCTGAAAGAAATAAACGTAAATACCGTCATAAGGAAAGGGTTAAAAATAATACAACGCGTTATTTTAAAGTACATCATCGACAAAAAGGTGTACTACTATATTACATTAATATCATTTTTGCGTATTGTGGCATAGTGCAGTGTGTTGCACATGATGCAGTATAACGTGTTAAATACGAGGATAAATACAAGAAGCCGAGAATTTGAATATTCCGCCCGAACCAGTTGCGGTACGAACTTCTGCCGCTAGATGTCACGTATTGTGTTCATCAGCTACCAAGGTCCGGGACCTTGTCAGCTACTAGTATGCCTAGCGGCAATTTCGATAGCGAACGGGTTTCTTAATTATAGTTATTATTACACCGTCTTCTTCTCGTACGGCGAATTTTGAAATTTCTTCCACTGTGAAGACTGCTGCTTTCTTTCAGGGTCATAATCATGCACCCATAATTCAACTGTAGTTATATCTGTAGACATGAAGTATGGGTCATCTCCATCAGTTGCTTAAGACTCATTACACACCTCAACCCGACGGTCTCGGGTCAAACTTCACTACAATTCGTCTCATGCTCAGTACATCTGCGAGAATGCGTTGACATGTCCCGTATGACAGTCCAACCCTTTTGTGTTCTGTTGTTGATTGTCTGCTTTTGGTCCTCAAATATCACTTCACGAACTTTCGCGATCATTTGTGGAGCTGTGCATGACGATGGACGGCCGGAATGTTTGTCATCCTCCACAGACTCCCGGACAACTTTGAAATGTTTACACTACCCAAATAAAAGCTCTTGCTTGGCTTAAATCTTGCTCAACAAAAGCCTCCTCTGGCATTTGGTGGGTTTCAGGAGAAGTTTTCTAGATTTTGAAACAAAGCTTAATGCAGATAAACTTGACTCCTGCACATCCACTATTTCGGAATTCACAGACAGAGAAGAACACGGTGTAACAAAAACTACGGGAAGCATGTACCTACTAAGATGCCGTTAGGCACACTAGCAGTTGAAATTCATACCAAGAGGCAAGTAGCGGCAGAAGTTCGTACTGATAATGCTTTGGGTGGAATATTCAAACTTCGACAACTTTGAGAAGCACCTCGTAACGCAATACATATAGTTACAAAATTGTAATTTAATAATATTCATTCATAGAGTCACTGACCACGCCCTAAATATACACTTAACAGGTTTTAATTAAACTCCCTCAGTTATTCCATCTACCGTAGAAAGGCAATAATTAGAACGCAAGGGCAGAGGTTATTTTCAACCACATTTTCAGAAGCATATTTTATAAATTTGGGCGCAGATTAAGGAACTTAGATTGTTTTCCATTCTAAGTTACCTAGCGAGAGCACAATAGGTTTTATATGTTAAGATCATAGATATTCATTCATAGGGTGAAAAAGATTGTGAAATTTATATTTGTGGGAATTTTATGCGTACCGGGAAAGATGATATGGATGGTAAATTTATTCCTTAAATACTACCAGAATAATCCCGAATTTGGGTTTCATTTCCAATATTAAATCCGTACAACATCCTGATCTCAGTTTTTTCGATTATATACGACTGATGCGTGTAGTAGCCGCCGGAGAATGATAAGGTAATCTACGAGCGCATCTTGATATTGCATGATAAGGGTATCTTGTATCATCAAAACAATGAAATAATACAAAGGAGGCTAAAAATGGTCAATACACCAAGGAATAATATATGCACTTTCCGCGATCACAATTAATGTCTTGAATTTTCTAAAAAATATAAACAAATCAGCCACAAACAGAAAATTACAAAGGACTACAGAAATTTAATGAACCATTTCAACAGGTTTATTGATTTTTTACAAAAATGAATTCTTAATGTTGGTACGTTACCACTCTTGTGTTCTGCTTATTAATTCCATGCATTTTTAATATCCAATTCCTCGGGTTTTCGATGACTTATAATGTATTTATTCAGCTAGTATTAGAGCCGAGTTGAGCCAGCCAGTATGCCATCATTAATATTAAAGGAAAGTAACTTTTTTCTTTTAAAAAAGGGAAGAAATATCATATAAATATAATTTTACAAACATCTGGTTAGTTCATAATGTATGAACACAGTTCCTTTCACGCTGGCTAAGGTCGTAGTTCATTCATGCAAAAACTGAATAAGATAGGCTAAAACGAGCTTTCATTTCTGTGTTAGCAGATTAAAACATTTTCTACACTTTCGTTTATCAAATGTTTTAATTAATTTTTAATAACAGGAAGAAAATTCGTAAAGTTACATTCTATTATTCAAAAACCAAGGAGGAAGTAAATGTGTACTTCTACCACAAATTAAATATAAAAATGAAACAATAAACAACGTATAACATCAATGCTGGATTTTCAGTAACCGAATGATTATTATTTAAGCTGTAAAATAAAGCACTCAATTGTCTCAGCCCTTGGGACATCTCTCAATAACTAGCATGTAACACTTTTCATTTGAAATGAGGTATGGACGGTAGCGGAGAAGAAAAAAGAAGGAGAATTGGAATTGGAAGGAATGTAAGTAAGATGTAACAGCAGAATGATGAAAATGAAATGGATGCAAGATAATAAATATTTCTACAGCGTATAAGGAGGAAAAAACACTTTCATCACGATCCCAAATTTTAGTTGAAACATATTCACAAACGTGGAAAAGGCAGTGGGCATATGGTAACACCGGAAAAATGGATGGGAATCAAGAGGGCAATCAAGAACGGAGTACCCTACGTTTTAAGTTATGGGGGGAAGGGAACTTCATATCGTTAAGTCCACCGCACGATATGCAAAACCTGTCCCATTCACGTCATGCGTTCCCTTCCTCAAGAGTTCCCACCTCCTCAAATTCCTCCCGCTCTTGGCGGATTCTTCCTGCACACCTCATGCAACGTCATACATGTTATATGCCCCACACCCCACGATTTAAGAATTAACAACAACCGGGAATCCCACAAAATCCTCCTTCCACGCCCGCCACCCTTCCAGTGGTCAGACACGTTTCTACCGTAACATCTGTTTAGACGAATTGCTGCAATGTACCAATTATTTCCTCCCAGCCTTCTACAGTCACATCAATCAAATTACAAACAATGGAGCATCCATATGGTTATTTACATCCTTTCAGTCTCCCGGATTAAATGCTGCGAGTAAACAACACTGCCCTTCCTTTTGCCCACCAACTATTTATCATTTAAATCGCTCCCCCCTCGCTGGATCCTTCCCCCTCTCGCCACTTCACCATCCTCATACCTGCCCCTCATCGCCCCTCCTTTCCTTCCCTACTAATCCGTCAGCCGTACCCATTCTCACACCGATTAAGGTGGCTGGGACAACTTAAAATTCTAAAACCAGTGAGTTTTGCCTTTCTTTTTTCTTTTCTGAAAAAAACTTAATTGACATTACTTTTCTTGTGAAAACACACCAAATTTGAAAAACTTATTAGAGGATTTAATTGTCGCTACTCGGTCACAATTAGCATATTTGCGTTAAACCAAAAAAACTAACACGCACCAATAGTTTCCCTATTAATTTCCCATTCATGCCTGGCATGTTGGACGCATAACTGTGGAGTGTTTGATTTGCTTCTTCTTCAACCTCGAGGAACGACTTTCGCTTTGTTTTATGTCTGCGGATGCCCATTGTCACCGTCTTCTTCCCGTCTTTCTTTGGGGCGATGCGTAAGCCACAGCAGGGATGTTCAACGTGGGTAAGATGCATGGGAGTTGGCATCGACGGTGGTCGTCAACCAAAACCGACGACCATTGGCTGACTTTTTTATCGGTTCATCCAGATTTATGTATGTACCTCTAAGTCACTTCGAAAAATCAGCCAGCTTATCCATCAAAATCACAACATCCTGAAAGAGGAACAACCAACCCAGCAGAGAGCTCCCGCTCATCACTAGAGTATGTGATTCAATCCAATTACCCATAGCTTTTCGGTCACGTCCTAAATGGCACAAAACCTTCATTTCATGGATAAATAGAACGTTTTAAATTCTGCTTATTTAATTTTCTTATAATCGCAACAAATAGAGAAAGAGGTAATAAATGTATATCTTTCATTTTATATACCTTTACATAATGGCTGGGCAGGACATATTTTCACCCCGCTGGTAAACCCTCATTACTTTCTTAGGCGAGACATTACTTCATATCACAAGGGGAAGTTACAGAAATTGGCAGCCGAATTGACCGATATCTTTTGTTAATGGTATTCTACCGGTTAAGGTAGGTTTCCAATAGACATCTGCCATAGTAACCCTTCATTTATCTCCGCTTACCCTCTGCCACCCTTCATTCCATCTAAAATGCCCAATCTTTTCCTCCCTCTACCTCTCCTACCCAATATTCTACCATCTACCACATTCTTGAACAACAGAAGGGAGATTGTTGGGTAAGCAGGTTGAAGGGAGGACAATATTAGGCATATTCAGCGGAATGAAAGGAGACCGTCATATCATAGTCAATGGTAGTGTAGGGTATCACGATTTTTGTGTTGTGTCAGCCGAGTCGTAGTAGACCTACTTTAACTGGTAGACTTCGTTGACAAAAATGATTGCGCCACTTTAAAATTATACCTCAAGTCGTTTTCATATTATATATTAACAGAATTTTCAAATTATGATTAACTATGAAGTTCAGTATTGAATAAAATGAATAATCAACGACCATAACGAAATTACTGAAGAAGTGAGTAGATTACTCGATACATTGAAAAAACAATTGGATAATAAAAACATAAATATTGACTACTTCTATAAAATTTTATTCAAACAGATTGAAATATACAACATATCAAAAATTTATATTTGCCAGCAAAACCCCGTTCACCCGAAGTTGGCAGACTACTCCACCATTCCTCTATTAATTAAGAAACTACATATTATAGTAAAAACTGTCCGGCGGAAACTTGTTCATCAAGGAAAAGGTTCTCGTTCCCGACCTCCGACATAAGAATTTCCCTAAAACAGCCCGTGAAAGAGCCTGTATAGCCTCACAGAGGAACTTTTATTATTTTTTAAACGAGATTGTTAAGTGCTAATTACGACGTTTCAAATTTCAAAATGCGAAGACACGAAAATAATAGCATAAGCAGAAATTTAAGGAGGGGAGGATATAAGGGGGAGTTAAAGGGTTGGGTATACCACTGATGATACGTCAAAGAAGATGAGGGGAGAGGGGGATCAACAGTTGATGAAAATGTGTCAGCGGGAAACAAAATGCCCCACCCCCCTCCCCCCAAGCTGGTTTTTTTCCATAAAGAAGATAAATTGAACAACGAGAATGGTGCCTTAAACATCGACATTAATGACCTAAAATCCATAGTGAAGTGTGTTACAAAAAAGGTGACAGAATATATTTTAACTGACGGAAAAAATTTATCATAGAGTTTTCAGAAAGTGGAAGAATGTACAGAGAGAATTATATTGATAATAGTATTAAATAACATAAAACAGAAGAAAAATATGGAGAAACAAAAATGGAAAATTATAAACAGTTATGGTGGTAATTAATCTTATTGAAGTTATGAGAAATTTATGTCTCATTAAAACGATATTGACCTTCCGATAAAATACTATTAATCACACAGAGATTAATAGTATTTTACGTATATCTTATGTGTTTTAGCAAGACAGAAGGTTCGGTTCCCCGCGATTTGAATTTGGCACAAATCGCCCGCATCAATAAAAGGGGTAACAGAAACGATCCCAGTAATTACAGACCTATATCTTTAACATCGATTA
>LYUA01000199.1:632573-662782 GCA_002093875.1 Calopteryx splendens | reverse complement strand
CCCGTCCCTCATTCCACGCTTATCCAGTGCCCATTACGCGTCCTCCAATGCCTCGGCACACACTCTCTCCCTGTCTCTCTCTCTCTCCCTCTCTTCCCCTCTCTCTCTCCCTCTTTTCCCCTCTCTCTCTCTCTCCACCTCGTCCAATAACACAGCCGGTCCGGTCGACGCACATGAGTCTCTGAATGTGTGTGTGGTGCTGTGTGTTCTTTGGAAAGTGTGTTTTCGCGCTCGCCCCACCGAAAGAGAGGAGAGTAATACAATCAAAAAAATAAAGAATGGGTGAAGAGGAAGATGAGCAGAGGATGCGAAAAACTGGAGAAGTGGGAGAAAAAAGTATTTTTTTTCTAAATCCCGTTTGAATGAAATTTGCGACGAAAATTCTGTTCGACTCATTTTATGCTTCCTTCTTTTTTTCAATTCTTCTCTCCTCCCCTCTCCTCTTCCTCCGTCCCATTATTCGTTTTCCATTACCTCCCTCTCTCTCTCTCTCTCCTCCCTCCCCTATTCAACGTCGAATTCTTTTTCGCCCAGCGGTCGAGGTGATACGCCGTGTTTCTCCAATTGTGTTCTCCTTTCGATTGATTGGTTTTCCCCTCGGAATAGATTATACCCGCTGAATGTCCTGGTTTTCATATGTGACGTCACTGGCAAATATAATCGCAGCAACCGGTCTCGTGGCGCCGTGGAAACAAGTTAAAAATTGCTAATTCAACCGCACATGCTGTGCGTATTACCTACACCCACTCGCGTGGGAAAATAAGCTTCAAAGGCTGTTATGTCAGACAACGGAAAGAATATGTGGACGAGGCTAGTTTCACTACAGGACTCGTTGAAATCATTTACCTTCAAAGTTGATTTACAGCACAGTGATACCTATTAAATCATTATGGAGAAATTTTCGCTTCCACGTTATCTTTAACACATGCTGATTCATCATGGCTGTAATATTATTATGAAGTTTTTTAATTAACATTTAAAAAATTATAATTCGATAAATTGTTTCATTTTAAACTTTGTTCACTTTTATTGCTTCACAATTATTATAATTTTTCAGTGTAAAAGTCTTTTGAAAACAGTTCTAGAATATGTAAATATACTGAAGCTGTAAAAAATTAATTATACTTCTACAAATGTTAGAGCTAGTATCGCTGCTCTATTTTGGCGTTTGTTCGTTGGAAAACATTCTTTTTTCCTTCCCATACAACTCTGAAAGGAATAAGTTAATAAACTAACATAAAACAAGGGGCTTTAAAACGCTGGAGTGCAGGAATTTGACATCGGTTTTGATCAGCGTATATTTTGAGTAAATTGTATCTGCAATGCTCCTCAAAAAGCCCTCCGTCATTAAAAAACAGTCGGAGGAATAAACACGGAACCAAACCTATTTTTGGTTAATTACGTCAAATTAAATTAGAATAAACTCAGAGAGGAATGGAATAGGAAAAACTCTCCGTTATAAAATTTAACGAACTTGGAATAATAATTTTCGCTCGTAAACTTTGCCATGAAAATACTGGGAAAATCGCCTTTAACATTACTCTTTCTTTATTTAATAATATATTGATTCTACCAACGAGATTAATACTGTTTACACCAAAATTGTGGATTTCAGTTTAAAAGTAAGCGTTTTTCATTACTACATATTCTGGTGGTTAAATTTGCTTTTGTCACATCTCAAGCCACTTGTGAGGGGAATCATTCATTCAAGGCTAAATTTCTAAAGTAAAATGTATTTTCATTGCAAATACCTCTTTAAAAATTCTGCAAAAAGAGAATCATCGAAAAAACTCTGAGTAAAAAGCCTGGTTTTTCGTTGATAATGAAACTCTTTTAATTGCTATTTAGTGCAAATGAAATAATTAACACAAATCAAACCTGATCTTAACACACACATAACTAAAGCAAATATTAAACCTATTATTATTTTAAAATGTATTTCTAATTCCTTCATGTAGCCTCCAAAAGTAATTTTGATTTTATATTTAAATAACAAATAAAAGTTTTAAAAAGAAAAATTAAAATATTCGCAGAATTGGTTTTTGGCATTGGTATGATGTAATTCATTACTGACACCGAAAATGCCTTCGCAAGCAGCATTAGATATTGGAATCGAGAGCACAAGCGTCACAATACCTTTCAGTTCTTCTTCAACTACTTCATTCATATAAGAAAAAAATAACCCATCTTAAATCCATCCTTTGGTAATAGCTTCACCAAATTCACGGAGACCAAGGATATATGCAAAAGTCTTCACAGTTTTTTCTTTATTGATTGCTAATTTTAGTGTGCAATCAATATTTTTGAGTTCACCCCATGTAACCTCTTTCTCTATTCATAATGTATAAATGTTCCTGTCGGTGTTACCTACTCTCAAAATCATACCACTTTTCCAGGTAAATTAAGAACCTTGTAAATAAATTAGCTACGTCTACAATAAACTTCAATCTGCCCAATTTATTTAATCAACTCAGTATACAAAAGTTTCCTGGCTACAAATTTATTTCCTATTTTTAATCTTTAAAATAGCTACGTGAAACTCCATATTTGTAACATCATCGCTTTCCATAATTTTCACATCATGGTCAAAATTTTCAAAATATTTTGCAAAAAATACGAATAGCAAAGTGCTGGAGAAGAAAGTTGGGAACAGTCAGTTCCATCTTCCTCTAAAACATATTGGCTCAAAGCAATCAAAGCATTCAACAGCATTCCTTTCTTAGCTGGTAGTACAGATAACCACCTTGTTGACACGCCTTAGAATTTATTTGCATTCTACATTGAAAAGTTGGCAGAATGGTTTTAATTTTTCTGAATATTTAGTTTTAGCAAAATACTGACTATACACTATCATAAATAACATCTCTATACCAAAAGGAATCACCTTTAGGGAAAATTTATCACATTTCTGTAAAATATGGCATAGCCAGTTCATAGAATAGTGTTTAGCTTCAGAGGTGTGTTGTTTATAGGCAATGAAGAAACTGATGTAACGCTTAGAAAAGTTTTCCTCTAGAACTTCAATCAGTCGATCTTTGACGGAAGCACTCGATTCATTGGGGTCTTCAAATAAATCCATAAAACCTTGATTTACACCTTTACATGAAAAGTATTGCACTACAATGGGAAACATTTTAAAAAATCCTGTTTGAAGCGTCAATTCCAAAATTAAAATAATTACATTCAGCTAAATCATGTCAAGTAGTTATTGAGCACCAAGTGCAAAAACAACTACATATGCTTATGAATTTTTTTCTAAGACATGCTACTTTGTTTGCAATGCCAGAATCAACAAATACGTGCCAGCGGATTTCCAGAAGTTCTTTCGGAAGAGGAGAAATCATTGTAATCGTGGATTAAATGTCCAAGTTGACTACTTCCAGGGTGAAGGTGGAAATTAGGATTTAAGGTAAGTTTTTTGGCTTTTACGAGGAAATTCTCGGGAATTTTGGGTAGCATCTCGTATAACAGGAAAAAACTCATTGATATAATTTTGACTAATGTCACTGTTATCGATGTTTAATTCCGCGATAAACCTTCGTAACTTCAGCTGCAGTGATCAATATTTTTTAATCGCAGTAGTGCGAAAAGTCGAACACCCTGATTCGAATAAGACAAGTAATTACAACTAACGCTCTCATCCAGTGAACTATGAAGCACGAAAAGTATAGTCCTAGCTTAACAAACTGTTCGCTTCGCTTCGCTTGCGAATGCTTCGCTTTCGAATTGTCGTAAGAAAAAGCAAAGCCGTGCGCTGTTACAGAAGTAGTGTAGCCGGGAACTCTCCTTTCAAAGTGTTTTGGTTAATAATTCATTCACTATCTAGTGTGCATGATCACGAAAACCCAATTCAATCATATCATGATCCACTGCACACTTGAAGTTGCCTTGGGAAGCTGAAAATATTCGATTCGGCAGCACATTTTGCATTTTAAAATTCATGAAAAAATGATTGGTAACGTTGTCAGCAGAAGGCAAACGTATACACAATCCCTCTGAAATGCAAATGGTTGACTGGGTACCGTTTCAAAAACACAAAGGGCAAACTTTAAAAGCAAACAGTTCCTTTGAACCGAAAGCGTTACGAACATAGAGCATTTAGCTTCATTTGCGATTCTGAGCCATTTTCCCACGCCTGAAATCTTGTAGATCCGTTAAAAACGTTAAAAATTGGCTAAAAAAGCAATAGCATCCCTTTTACGCTACAAAACGCTTAAATCCATTATATGCATAGAAAATTCATTATAAAAGCAATAAGATGCATTCTCTTACATTATTAGATCAACTACGTGTGCCAGTAGACTTAAGTTGCATTTAACCATTTTTATCGCTTTCATTAATAAAGCTGCTCAACAAGCATTAAAATTTTGAGCATACATAAAAATCTGTTTAGAGAAGACAATAATGAATACTGAAACGATAATAACCTAGCTTCTAGTTCTTAATTAACATCAGCACGTGTCGTAAGAGTCATATGATAAGAGAATTAAAAAATCATTTAATTTTTCAAATATGTCAATAACAACGTGAATTTAATTTTTGGACCTTGCCTCAAGATACTAATATATTGAAATATTGAGGTCGATATGATGACTGCCGAATAACAACGTGGCACTAAATACCTTTGTATTTCTATCCTAAATGAAATTCCACACTTCAATTTTAAAAAGAGAACAAGAAATATAAGGTACAACCCGGAAGCTAGGAAATCCTTAAAACGTCAAAGACTATTTCATACTAAAATAAAATATAACAAATTAACTTATCCTTACTGTTATGAGATTATTCATGATTTTATGAAATCTACGACCACTGCCAAGAAATACTTTCGCAAAGGGTTTAGTGGCTTCAAGAGAAAAAATAAACAAATTTGGTTTTTCCACAATTTTTATTTTAACGCTACTCAGGTTTCAACTATAAAGTTGTCTTTATATGAACTACATAAAATTATTTTGCACATCGGATATACACACTCCCCCTGGAGCTGAACACTACGGATTAGTCGGTATACCGGAACAATGTAAAGTCGAGGAAGAGGGTGCGGGATACATACAATTTTATTAATAGTTATCTACCGGTCCGGGTATGTTTCTGATGGACACTCTCAAAAATAACCCTTTATTCGTTCCGCATTCATTCTTCCACCCTTCATTCCATCCAACATTCCTAATATCTTCTTCCCTCTACCTCGCTTACTGGACATTCTACCCTCTATCATATTCCTCAACAATCCATCACCACCCAGCACGCCCTGCATCCACTTTTCCTGGATTCTTCGAATTTCTCCCAATAGCCTTTTCTCCTCTCCTACCATTCTCATAACTTCTTCGTTTGTTTCCCTTTACGTTCAATTCACCTTTTCCATCCTTCACCACACTCGATTGTGCCAGGCTTGACTACGTGGAAATTCATAATGAATGAAAGAAGACTACTATGTATTTTCCACACACTTTCATTTGGCACAACTAGTTTCAACGAATAGGGGTCATCTTCAGGAACCTGGAATTAATACCGTATCTAGAGATAATATGTATTTAAGAAGTCCCTTATACATCACCTAGTACCCAAAGACTGGAAAATAACTAATAAAACACCTATCTTTAAAAACGGAAATCTCATTCACATCCATTCCATGTAAGGTATTAGGACATATAATTGTTATTAAAATAATAAATCATCTAGATGGCCTGGATTTATTGATAAAAAATCAGCACGGATTCCGCAATGATAGTTCATGAGATACTCGGCTTGCACTTTTTGCACACGACATTTTGAGCACTGGAGGCAATAATGTTCCAGTGGGGGCGATTTGTCTATACTTTAAGAAATCTTTCGACAAAGTGTGTCATAGCAAGTTAATCACGAAGCCAGAAGACTGTGAAAAAGATAAAAATACCATATACTGGAAAAATAATTCTTTTCAAAATCACGTACAAAGTCTCGTCATAAATGGCGTTAGCTCAAATACAATCAAGGTCACATCAGGTGTTCCCCAGGGAAGTGTCATCGGTCCTCTTTTGTTCCTTCTTTACATCAATTACATTAATTCCGTAGTTAATAGTAAAATTCATCTATTTGTGTGTGACGACGCATCATTTAAAGAGACATTCGCTGTCCCGAGGATAGAGCAACATTAGCTGATACCCTAATTGCATTACACGACTGGTGCGAAAAATGGCAATTTGGTTGGAACTTAAAGAAGTGTGTGGCGATAAACTTTCGAAAAAGGATAGTTCTCAATCGACGGTCTTTTGATGAAAGACACTGAAATATCATGTGTAGTCTCCATTAAATACTTACATGGGTGTTACTCTAACTCACGGTCCCACTTGGGGTAAAAATATTCGGGGGATATGAGGGCAACCTATCAAAAAATTAGGATCTATTAAAAGGGTAGTGGGTAAATATGACGAAATGGTACAAGTGCGATGTTATCTTTCTCTAGTCAGGCCTCACTTAGAATACGCCACTAATATATGGGATCCTCACGATGATGGCTTAATTCCCCAATTAGATCGCGCTCAGCGAAGAGGAGCTAGATTTGTTAAACGATGTCATGATAAATTTAGCACCATAACTGGATTATTAAAAAAACTAAGCTGGGATTTCCTTCACCGACCGAAGGCTAAATTATAGGCTAAAAATCTTAGATACATTTGAAGCCAGTCTTTTTTATTATACTAAAAATGTATTACAAAACCCACCGTACGGTGATAGGAGATATCACGAAAATAAAATCAGAGAGAAAAATTGTAGAATGGACTGGTTTAAAATGTCATTTTTCCCGTGACCGATAAGGGATCGGAATAAATGCCAAAAAGATGACTCAGGAAAACACTTTTCACGTCCTAGTTGGTGTCCTCCATTTTAACTTATATTATCTATTTTATCAATCCCTACTAATAGCCCGTAGCGCATTCATAGATTAGTATTTCATTCTTCGATATTTAGTGCATGTAAAGCTGTTTTTAGAGTGTACTTTGATCGCTTGAATTTTATAACCCATCTGATATCCTCAATAAGTTTAATAAAAAGGCATATGGAACATTATTATTTAAAGAGAACAAATATCAGAGAAATTTGGTACGCTTCATTTCCAACGGTATTTTAAACGAAAACAAAAAAAGTCCGTGAGAAATTATTAAAGGAGGCATGTTAGCTAAATAAACATTTACGATATGGAATAAACCAATGCTTTGTATAAGAAGAAGAGGAATGAATAAATTTTTAACTCAAACATTTCAGCATTATGGCTTGGTACGACGGATTCTTAGAACTCCTTTAAGAAGATATATTTGTGAATAACTTTAGATGTAACACTAGAGAATACCAGAGAAATAAACAGAAATAAAAACCAATAAACAAGAATTTGATAACACGTATTATTAAGAGGAGATGTGTATGGATAACAATACCCTCAACACACTACCCACCCCACTCACCTCGACCTTCAAATCCTCGGCACACAAATTCCCACAAATGCAACACCAAGAACCCTAACCTCAGTATCTCATTCCACTATTATTCCATTCCAAATCCCTAATCCCCTGCTTAAAAGTTACACCCATGCTCTCTTGAACCCATGGTCACCTCCTTTTCTCAATTCCCTCACACCACTCTCCCCCTCCATCCTGCTCCTCCACAACCTATGCCTTGGGTATTTAAGGATGACTACTTTGTAATTTTTGTTAGTCAGCCCTTGAAAATGACGTTATACGCTGAAACTAGGCCAACCTTTTTTATTTAAAAAACGTGTGTACAGTTACAAAGCGAGTCTATTTTTCATAATTATGTTTTGGAGTGTTTTCATCTTATCTTTCTGATAAACGTGTTGTTTACTGGAAACAGCATTTCCGCCTACCATTAGGAGGGGCCATCTGTTGACTGGTTTTATTATTTTCACCTATTTATTAGTTTGCTAAACGATAGTCTCTCCTTCATAATATGTATACATATCGAGCTCCTCATCCTCAATAGGTTCACTCAACAATAGTTCCTCCTTCTTCCCCTATTACCAAGGGTCATAAAGGGCTACACAGTGGTAATCATATGAAAACCAATTTCAGGAATGGAAACTTGTAATTTCCATGGAACCCCAAACAATTATTTCCTTGGGTCGAGCACTCGTTGTCTAAACTGAAGGCTGCATGTTCAAAGCTCCCAAGGCCAATATACAGGTATGTTCCATGCCATCGTTCTATGTGAAATTGACTCGATCTGTGACACGAACTCAGAAGTCGCAGAGCACCGATAAATGCTGAACATAGTCAGGTAAAAACTTGGAGGTTAAAAATAAAACGGATGATTCAGAAAAATACTGTGCATTAAATAGCACAATAGCCTGTTCATTTATTGCGCAACAAAAAAGTGGCCTACTAAAGTTTGGCGTGGTGGGAAGCAGAAGTTATAGCATACGAGACTTAACGTAGAAAATATCCCAATTTTGCACAACAAACGGAAGATAGCGATAAAAATAGCATTATAAAAACCGTTACTCGCGTGTGCCATCTACTGAAAGATAACCAGCGCTTTAAATCTGGCAACATTGATTCTTAAGCACTCTAGTCATAAACCTTGTGTGAAAAAAAAAGTTGGGGGTTAAATGGGGGGGAATAGACGGAGGACGCAGGGTGGCAATTTCTGACGAAGTGTGAGGCGGGGAGAGGAGGGAATCAGAAAAGAACAAAACAAAACATGCGAGGTAATAAATGCACAGCCCATAATAAGTGACCAAACGGGAGTGAGGGTTTTCATTAAGGAAGGCCTTGCGATACGCGTGAATGGAACATCAACGCAGTTTTTCTCGAACACCATCCTGCTACTCCGGAGTGGAAGAGTGTGGCCGTAATCGGTATTTGCACTGGAGAGATGGGACGGAATACGACCATAAAATAAGGGCTCTCGGAGAGGGGTTTGCGTGTTCGATGAGAGTATGTCCGTGTGTGTGCGTGCGCGCGGCTGTGTAGATAGAGAGAGAGAGAGGCACGCGGAGTAAGTGTGAGAGGGATATTCCGGAGGCAGGGGATGAAGCTCCGGTTCTCCCCCCCCACCCCGCAGAGCAGGGCCCCGGGGAGCGGGACCGACTTGGGAGCGTCGGAGAAGACGGGAGAATCCATGTAAGGGGGAGCGGAACGGGAAGGGGAGAGATTTCGGGGACTCGGGGAGGGGGAGAAAGGGGGATAGGAGGAGGAAAGGGGCGAAATTCGCATAAAAGAGAGAGGGCGGTCGGGATTTGGAGGGAGAAAGAGCGTGTGGGGGATAGAGGACGTGGGGGGTAGAGGACGTGGGGAGGGACAGGGCAGTGAGGTAATGAAAACGGGCGGGCCGGCAATTGCGGTCGCAGTGGGTGTGGGCCATGCATACATTGTGGTCCTCGCAATGAGTGGCCATCTGCGCCCCCACCACTCTTTCTCCCGCATCCCTCTCCCAAAAACCCTTCTTAATAGCGGCGGTGGCCATCACATCACAGTGCATGCGCATCAAAACCTGTGCTGCAGGCATTTTCGGGCGACCTAAATCCCCTCTTCCCGTCCATGCCTTGCAAATATCGTGCCTCCGAAGATTAAAACGCCGCCGTAAAACACGCCTCACCCAAGTTTTCAAATATTAATTGTCATCCATTGGACTACCATTCCTCTTTTTTCCCGCGGTCGACCCATCTTTCTCGGAGCCTCTATTTGTTTTGTTTCCATTCAAATAGGGTTTAAGGGTAACCATACTGTTCTCCTACCAGCTTAGAGAAGTACTGAGGAGATTTTGTTAGAATTAGGACGAGTTTGACCATCAAAAGGGCGAGTTTGACCACCTTATTGAACCGCTGGTATTGTGATTGGTTTCTCAGAACTAATTAGAGAATTCAAAATTTACTCTTCATCTAAACTCATTATCTGGCACTAAAATGGAGCTTGTAAAATTATTAGTCCAAAACCATGTTTGTCAGTACGCCACGAAGTAAATAAGAAAACCTGGCTAATAATTCTGGCATTAATATAACGATAATGAAAAAGGATTTTACCTGATCAAGGTAATATCGCTACTATCACTTTCTCTGGACGTTTTGGGTGATGAGCCCGAATAAATAACAAAGAAATTATGAACGTTTAAGTCATAAGAAATTGTGAATTCGATCGAAGAAATATATCAAAATGTAGAAAATATAACGGAAATAATAAAAAATGTACTTTTTTGGGCATTTATACATAATTTTTGATTACAGGTTAAAAAAAGTAGATCTTTGAATATTTTTGGGAAAAGAAGACAGCAAAAATTTGGATCCTAGAGGTAAGGAAAGACTTAGAAAGAAACAACATAAAATAAGAATAGGCAAGAGTAAGAACGACTTTTAGAGATAAAGTGTTAAAATTGGAGGGATTTCAGGGTAGAAGAGAGAAAAAGCAACTCCAGGGTGGTCCGAAGAAAGAAAAAGAGAGCCATAGCGAAAAGATGAAAGAACATTGGAGGAAAATAAAACAACAAAGAAGAAGGAATTGATATTGGCACGTGGTCCCTAGGTGACCCTATCGATGAGAAAATAACTAGAAAGTTTGTGTGTGTGTGCTTTTATGATCCCCTTAAAGTCTAGAACCAAAATTTGCACAGCTTTCAAACTTTAAATATATTAAATATCTTCCCTGCGAGGATAACATGCTACTTTTTATGTACTTAATGGTTTCCGGTTCAACTCCAGGCTAGTCAGAGCGTTCCCTTTAGAAATACGATTAAAGTTCATTTTCATCTCTTGCAGATTATATTTCTTTTGCAAAATTAAATTAGAAAGAATCATTGTATGAACTCGATAATATCACCATAATAAATGAAATTCAAAAAGGATACTTACTCTATGCAACTTGATACAAGCTTTAAATAATTTAATATTTTTATCAGAAAAGACGAGAATATCAATTTCTGATTCGATTTTCTATTTTCATTCGCAAGATTTACAAGCCATTTATTGGCTTTTGGTGTTCAGATACCATTTCGATGGAAATTCAACAAATATTTCCTTCATCCTTTGGCTTTTCCATTCCGCTAGAAATCTAATAGCTTAATGTTACATTGCATCATTGCGTTAATGGCGATTTTGCTAAGTTGTTAATTGCTTAATGTATTACGAAGTATATTAGGGTGGATAGAAATTTCCACGTTGATACTGGTGGTTTAACTATTTTCCCTTAACATTTCACTGTCGAGTCCGTCACCATCTCAGAAGCTCACTTTTTGTTGTGGCTGATGGCCGTCCGTTCATTTGCCGGTGAAAAAAATTGTGTACTGTTTCTCTCCGTATTTTATTCTTCGATTTCTTTTAATCCTCTGTTCTAATTATTTACTGATGGTATTTCTGTATAAGTGTGTTCTTCTTTTGTTTATTTATTGTCTGCTTCTTTCTTCTTTTCTTCCTGCCCTTCGTTTTCATATTTCGCAGGTTTTCTTTTCTTTGCTTGAAATTTTCATTTATTTTCCTTACTTAGTTTCTACCCATTATAAGGAACTACGCCAAGATGTGAGATATTAGATTCTATTCTTTATAAGCAGGATGTCTCTCAATGTTCTTCAATTAATGGTACGAAAGCTTAACAAGAAACTTTTTCCACTTTTACCAGAATACCTTAATTTTAGATAAAATTGTGGTTATGTGGGAAATCCTTTGATTAAAAATATTTAGGACTTTTATTTAGGTAATTTTTCTATCTGACATTAATTGAAACGGCTATTTTTATCAAAACCGTATGAAAATTCCCTAGCCTTAATCAAAGCTGAAATGACACTTTACCCTCCAGTAATTATTGTGAGAAACAGTTACACCTATCTTCAGCTTCATCGTAAAATATTTTGTATCGTATAATTTTTATAACACATTTTAATTTATGATTTCCCAAAATGAAATCACATTTGCTTCCGCTCTGTAATATTTGTTTATATTTCTACAGTATTTTCACCAACCGTATCGTCCCTCTTTAACTTACTTCATTTACCGTAAATTTTACTCTTCGAGGTTAATTTACATCTCTTTACCAGTACTTCGCACTAGATGATAACTATACTATGCTGATGGAACTATAAACTATTCGGGTGAGTCTGGCGAAATATCACATGGAAAGTATTTTTTCCAATTACCTGAGGATTTCGTTAATTCTGGTCAAGTACTTGGATTACTGCTTGATTCTCTATATGTTTATCCATAAAATTTCACTTTATATCATTGATTTAATGACCAAAATTTAATTTAGGTCATGAAGATAATTAAACTTAACGACTTCAATATATCATTTACGTTGGAAAACACCAGTTTTAACTAAATCAGTTGGGTGATAGTAGCACATTTTGCTACAGGGAAAATTGAAGCCCACTTCTCTTTGCAAGGATTCAACTGCATTGCATTACACCCGTGCAGACTAATGTATTATTTCAGAGAGTCAGTTGGCATAGAGGAGTAGTCGAGTACGTCCTCTGGTTTTCGTTCTGTCGGATTATTTTAATTTTGCCCTCGGCCGATAACATTCCCTACCGAGTAATGTACCTTACCACTATTTACTTCAATAAATAGTTTTGAAAAAATTTAAATGCACCGTTAATCGATACCATTCATATTTATAAATAGGGCTGAAGGTGAAAAAATTGCGTTTTGATTCAACTTACCCCGGCTTCGTATATATTGGAAGGCCGCTACAGCATATACGCCTTATTAAAAGTTCGCCTTGAAGAAATCTATAGTGAAAATTGGATATTTCAAATTCCCACACTAGATACAGCTTATCACATGTATAATGCGTTTTTTTTCCAATGAACTCGGTTTTTACTATACGATGCATATTTAACCTATTATCGGCTTTTATATTTAAAGGTGGCACGTAATAATTGGATATATAGTTCAATCAGAGGAAACACACTTGGTTCACAAACGATTGCAGCATGAGATTCTCGATCCAACGGGCTCATAGCTTACAGTGATTTTGCATTGAGTTATACTTTCACCACCTACTTTGCCGCATTCCCACAACAGCATGCGAAAGTCATGTAATTAGAAGACATTATCTCACCTCACTACACTATCAGGCCCTTTAACGGTAGGATTTCTGTCTTAACGTCGCTATATCCAAACCTTTCATTGCAGCCACATTTAAGGGCAATCTATTACGACTCCTCTATTTACATCAAGCCCATTCCGTCCCACACCCATGCCCGTTGCCCCCCAGTGCCTATTTCCCGTTACCCTCTTTGGTATCCGGACTGCGATCGTCGATGCGTCCAAATACCAGCCAAATTAATCTCCAAAAAGGTACGCTGGGCATCCATTTACACGCGATCGTTATCCCACATCCTATTTGAATCGGCCAATTATATTATAGCACGAAACACGGCTGCTGACGTCACCTTCCCCCTTCCCTCCTACTCTCATACGCATTAAACGTACATATAACGACGAGATCCGGTCAGTTCGCAAATTCCCAGAATCCCGATTGCAGATGAATGCAGAGTTGCACCGATATCGAATATGCCACCCTGTGCCTCACTAAAACCAGCCCAGGAATAAGAGAAAACAAACTCAACGTTAATTTGATGAGGAAATTATTCTCAGATTATCAGGAGATAACGAGAGCGAGGGCCCAAGAAGTGGTGAACTGTGTTTACACAGACATTAAAAGGGCAAAGTTAAATGTTAATTGTCGGGAGGATATGTATCTCAATCCCGATCTCAAAACGGCTGAATCAATGCAGATGGAGCCCAGCGAAATGATCGAGCTCATAGGAATGAAGGCACTAAACAGGCATAGATACAGATCACCAAATTCTTTCTCGCGGAACATCCAAGTACCATTTGTGCAAGGCATGGGGACTATAAGTACATAGTTGAGAAGTGCACGGCAACACACCCCTACGAGAGATGAACAGACGAGAAGACAATTACTTACACGCTCGAAGAGATAGCAATCAGCAGAGCTGACCGCGTGAAATAATTGCAATGTATCCTCAACTAGGATTTTACAACAGAAAAATGCATACTTAATAAATGTAGGCATACTCCACCCAATTGAAGGAACTGGTATTTTTCTATACCACAGTTCTACACCAAAATAAAACGAAGAAAGATTCAATGCATAAATGACATATATACTTATTTAGAAAACCCATCACGTACATACCGTGAGCAATTGAGATTCATCACCGATATTGCCTATTAAATAAGTGATCAAATTCGGATAAATATCTTCCAGGAAAAAGACACGGGGTATTGTACGGATGTCGGTGAAGCAGAAGAAAAAAAGGTGAAAAAACGGAATAATAGGAGCGTTCCGAATGAAGAATCGGTAAGCTCCAAATATCAAAAAAAAAATGCACCAATGAAAACTAAATGAACAGAAGAGGAAAGGGAAGTGAAAATCTACTAGTTGGCCTACTGCTGGCATTAAGTAGACCAGTAATTCCATTCTCTCATTCACCAAACAGTCAAAAATCGACTCTACATGGAATACGTAATCCTCAAGCTGCGGAAAAACACGCTCACTGACTGCCAGAGCTTAGTTGAGTAATGCATAGGACTGAAAAAAACTGAACTGAGGCGGCAAAAATTTTAAGAGAGCTAGGAACAGTAAAAACATGTCTGACAGGAAGCCCGGTGGGAAGTGAGGGCTTCTTCTCAGCACACTTTCCTCTCGCAACTGCCTTCCAGGAATTTCTTTGTCTATATTCATCCAAACGCAATCCTACTAATGCAATTCCCTTCTTAACACTTATGCGGTCATAAAATGTCGCCATTTGAATATTCGATGGATTGGAGACCATTTGAAACAGTCTATGTGGAGGCACCTCGATCCTACACCACTTACACGAGGGCGATAGACGAACGATAACTCCCTTCCCCGTCTAATAAGTTCCTGGCTTCAACCATTAACAGATATTCTAGGGCACTTATGCGTCTTATGACATGAATTTTCGTGCTGTCCACGTTTTGCTTACGTCAGTCACGCACAATAAACAACAGGCATAAATGAAACATACACGGGACAAAAAATTACATTTTGCGAAAGGCGAAATAAATTTCATCCGGACGAGAGAGGCATATTTAATGGAGCCAATGAATCCAGCTGCTGAAAATGCTTCGCACTCTAAGTTACTAGTGATCACTCTCCTTTACATATTCTTGGAGTTTCCTTCTTTACTAGTGGCACCACTTATTTTTATCACTAATGCTATCCTCTAGGTTCAAAAAAGCTTAGAGGGAAGATATTACTGGCTAATTATTAAGGTGGAAGAATGGTAACAGGGGAATGGAAGTCATAGTCATCCTTCACACCCTTCTTAGCTTAGCACAAAATCAATCCAAATATCCTATGCTCGTAACCGAGTTACCTTCCTGCTAACTCATCTCCAGCAATGATTCCTTCCTTAAAATCCTGCTTTCCCTGCGTTCATCCAAGAAGGGTAAAAGTATCTCAACGTCTGTAACTCACTTTTTCTATTTCATTTCTTCCTCTGGCAATATTTCTCATAGGAATTTACTTTCCCGTTCAACGAAATTGAATAAAATCGTTAACTTTCATTAAAATTACACAGCAGTTAAATACTGCATCTTTTACTTATCGATTTTATTATCTAGGTTGCTATTAAATATTTCAAAATACTAATGAATAAATCTAGTACTAATGAATAATCTCATAAGAGTAGGTAATGTATGAGTGCTAGACATTTAAATAGTCCCATTAAGGTAAAAAGATATCTTCCACAGGATAACTTCTGTGGATAATTTATGTCTTAGATACGAAATGAAGCAACGGAAGTCATTCCAATTACTACGTAAAAAGGGAGTGAACAGCTATCCATGGGAAAAATTCGCCCTCATTCAGAACATCCTTACCGGTTTATTTCCTGAGATACTCACCAGCGACGTAGTGTCCACGTTCTCATTGGAAATACTTAAACATGGGAACGTCATTCCATTTCCTCACTTTAGACATTTATAAGATTAAACACTAAAATGCAATTCAGTGCAATTTTATAAATGTACCAACACTGAGGTCGACAAATTTTCCGAACGAAATAATTTAAACAGAATTATTACGCTCCGATCGCCTCGCTACGTACAAGTTACCATCTCTGCGACAGGCGAAGTGACCTACTCCGCTGCACCGGGAAAAGCTTAACCAGCTGCGGATAACTCATTCCCTAAGGCGTTCGGGATAGTTATTGAAGCCTTCATCACTGTTGCCATTCGAGTAAGTGGATACGAAGCAAGCGTGATATCTTTTCGCATGAGTTTTAGGACCTTAGAAAAGAATTATTTCCGCATTAGTATGATATGTGACTTTGGGGGATATTGAGAAACACTGATACTGATGTCTGTATATTACCATGTTGAGACCTTTTATTTTAAGTCCCGTACTTACTCCTGTAGCTATAGTACGACTTCGTGCATACTTCGACCACCAATCTTTCAGTGAAAAGTTTTCAATTTTTCATATATCTCGTGTATAGCTCGACCCTAGTTTTCAGGGATTTTCTTCAGGATCGATAATTTCATTTCGATATCTGAAAGTTCACAATAGATGTTTATAAAGCACATCTTCCTTTTTAATAGCTTTTAACATCATGATAATATCAGACCATTAATCAGCTGTAAACATTGTTATTATAAACCATCGCCCGATCTTTAGAAGAAAAAATATAGAGCAGAGAATTATGTATTTACCAAATTCCTTACGGCCAATAGGTGACGTGACGCCCTTAGAATAACAATGTAGCGTAAATTTTGAATAAAAATAACTCATGTAAATAACTTTAAAATATTAAGACAAAACAACAGAGGAGAAGTTACGCTCTTGTCATGATCTTAATGGTCATTGGAGAACATAACACGAACGACACTAGGAAGAATGAAATTTTACGAACTTATTTGCCTTAATGTAAGCTGTTGAAGATTCAAATATTGTCACCGTATCTGCCCGAATGTAAATACAACCCCACAAAAATGCCCAAAATATTTTGGGAAAAAAAATAATTTGCATTCCTCTGTGGAGCAAAAGTGGATTTATTCGCGATGGAATCATTTGCATCAAGGGTCGAATTGCACCATTTTTTTGGCACGGAAGGTTTTGCCATCCCTGAATTATTTAAACGGATAAGCCTATACCTGTGTATTTAATAAGTCGGTAATTAACTGTGTTTGACAAACAGCCACAAAGGAATTGCAATTCGAAGACCATTGAAGTTGGTTTTCTGCCTTCAAAAGCAGCATTCACTAGTAGGCACCTAATTGGGGAGTTTGGGCAAGGCCTAAACCTACGTACGAAAGGAAATCTAGCTAGGATCGCGGATACGAATGCCTCCTTGCTTTTTCGGAAAAGGAACAATTCGTCTCTTTAGGAATAGATTTTTCGTGAAAAAGTAACTTATAAGCCACTTTACGTGGATAAGTATATAAACGTAAATTATTGATAATTGGGGAAATGGGCATATCCACAACTTATTGTTTACTCTAATAGAGCTTTAAAAAACTATAATACCAGTTTTTCCTTTCTTCAACGTGTCGATTTTCCGAGTTATAGGCGATGAACATCGAAGCGCTAAACCCTTCTGCTTAAAGGGTGGGTCCATAGTCATTACGTCACAATTCACTTCCAGCCGAACGCCACGTCCTGTGCCTGTCCTGGCCACTGTGCCGACCCAACGCTGTTGGGCGACCCTTCCCCGACTCTCGGATGACGTAGGAACTATAAACGGAGTGAGCGGAGTTGCGGTTTTCAAATTTTGGGCATTTTTATTTTTGTTTTGCGATTTAACAGAAGAGAAGAAGAAAAATGTTTGTTCTAAAAACCATTTTTTGGATCTACATAAGGATTTGGATTTGGATCTACATAACGAATTTATGACTAAAATTGAGGTTTCATGTCAGTGGGAACGTCCATATTATAATTTTTTTCTACTGTTTACTCATCCTGAAATAATATATTTGCAACCAATGCAGCACACAACAACCCAAACTAATTCATTAATAGAATTTCCTAAAATGTAGCGCCTTACGATTGGGAGGAGGCAATTTACTAGGGATAGAGGCAATCAATGAGTGTAGAGAACACCCTTCGATTGTCTTGAACAGTATTTTCCAAATTCTATTGAGGCATTGTATTCTCGCGAGATGAGGACGCACGAGAATCCTCCTCTGTCATGGCAGTTTCGAACAGGAACCTCCAACATATCCGCTTGTTGAAAAAGAGCGAAACACGGAGCCTTGCCTAACATTAAAAAGAGAGCTAAACTGGTTCTGATATCGCTTGAAGGATTGGACGGCCCACCACCATTTAGCAAGGCAAGATATTGCATTATAATGCTTGTAGTCCCATAGGTGCCTGCATTATCATAGCCGAGCCTGAGTAAATGAAACGTAAAAAATTATAGTGAATGATGTGCCTCACCATGAATTTTAAAATACTTCAAAAATGCCTTCCGGTTTATGAATTTAAATGAACATTACGGGCTCAGTAGAAAATACCTAAATCACTATTTTTTCTCAAATGTATCACCACGCTTCTATTCAACCAAATACTATCAAATTTTCAGTGTATATAATCATATTATTTTATTTCTTTGATGAAACTTATAAATATACTTTATTTGTCATTTAATTTGATATTTTGTAAATTTTTTCCTGTCGCTAAAATATTTTCTCCCATATAAATCGACCTCACTGAAAAATCTTTTTCCAGAAATAAATTTAACTATGAGAATGCAGTTCCAATTACGTCACCATATTATTATCTTTAATAAACCAAATAAATTGTTTACCTGCACGTGATATATGCTGTTTTAAACTTCTAGTACAAATTAAAGCTTAAAATATTACGCTCGGTCCATAATGACGCGATGTATTCATAACAATTTATATTCATAATTAGAATTTAGAAATGGCTGTAAGAAGCCACTCAAAACCTACAATTTCACTTTCCACCTACGAACGAAGATTATTTATTTTGACACCAGGAAAGTTTCTAAGAGATAGTGCTGGTTTTCGAATTTGGTCGTGTGAAATTTTATAGCTTCTATCGCGCTGCGTTAACTACAGTGATATACAATGGTATGCCAAATTAAATTAAGATGAAGCAAAAAATCGGCAACTTCTAACTTACGTAATGCCACATGACTTAAAACATATCCAAAGGTTGTTAATTTTGACCAAGTTAAGATCGTTTTCGACTAAACTGCAGACTAGAGAACGAAGAAAATATCAAATAGCATTTATTCCAGGCTCAAATGCATAATTTCCAGAGAAGAAAAAATAGTTAATGACCGCTCTCGGAACCCAATTGGGAAGTAACCACTTTAGCCACTACATCAACCCTTTGGGGACAAACCAGCGGAGAGAGAATTAGCAAAGTAAGGGTAAGGAAGGCAGTAGAGAGAGGCACGAGATTTAGCGGAGCACATGATGGGTCAGAAGATGGGAAAGGGATGAAATTTATGCAGATAATGGAGATGAGCTTTCGAGAAGGAGGAGGCGGACCTAAAGGCTTCTCGACGTGAGCAGGTGATCGACGTGTATGGTAAGGGATCGCCAGCGAGCGTACTTGGCAGGGACAACCAGGCGGCCGGCTGGTCACGTGTTGACCCCAAGATTTCAACCCCCGGAGGTTTCCTCGGTGACAGAGAAGAAGTGGACAAGCTGAAGGGCTTTGACGATTAGAGTCAAAGGCCGCCCCGCAAATGAAAAAAGGGAGAGGCGCTATGAATGAACAAACCGTGAATGAAAGAAAGAGTCAAAGCAAGATAGTTCACAAACCATAAAAGAAGACCTGGTGATTAATTTCGACTTTTTCTTTTTTTTTATTTAAGATATTTTTATTTCTTGTCGAAGCCGAGATTTCATATTTGATACCACCTGAATTTCACCTAAACTTTGCCATTGTAGAACCAGTTACATTTGCAGGTGAAATTTGAGCATGCAGCCTTGATAAAACCATCACCATTCGACTGTTCAAAAGTACTCTTTCCCTCCTTACTAATCTTTCGTAAAATTGCATTTTTATTATTATCCATTACAAAAGAAGAAACATACATCCTTTTTTCATTTGAACTACTTCAAAGTAAAAGCGGTTAAATTAATGCAACGAAATCATTCGGTTGTTCCGAGAGAAGATATTTCCTCCATAATATAAAATATTTTCCCAGTCTGACGCAATTAAGTCAATAATAAACATGAGATTTTAGGATGACATTTGTAGGTAGGATGAGAATTTCTTAACTCCGGATTGATTTTAGTTTACCAAATTCCACAGGCACTATGTAAAATCTTCATTAATTATTATATGCACGGAGTTTCTTGGTGATGTCTATTTCAAAAATAATTTTTCTGAAATTCGTAAATATGTGTTTAATGCAATGCTACCCAGTAATTACATTGCTCAATAACTGTTCACAGAAAATATCAGTAATTTTAGAGAAAGAATAAATGTAATAATTTAATTCTGAACTATTCTTCATTGTAAAATGGCACTACATTTTTATTCTAAATTATGCATAATTAGAAATGTCGATATCAAGTGGGCCTAAACTTTTGAAAAAGGTCAGGCCCACGATCCAAATTTAAAACAATATATAATGCTGTTTCTGCTTTTCCAATTCTTTAGTTAGGATAGAATACACCGTTGAAATGGGTAATTTCAAGATCCCTTTGAAGTTCTAAATATTAAGGCACGATTAGAACTAATAACTCGGTACTTAACGTGCGTAGAAAAACCTAAGGAGGTCAATGTAAGTTTTTAAATAGTCTAAGTGAAAAGTTCTCCTTGAAACTTATTTGGAAGCAAGAGCTACACGTTAAAATTAAACCGTTAGCAAGAGGCACATTATCCATTACACACGATGAACGAGCGACTCGCGTCAAAGCTATTACAAAGAAAATTCGCATTTTGCCTAATTACCATACGATTCTCATCGAAAGGAACGTTTAAATGGTAGTAAGATTATTCCAAGAGAAAGTTTTTTAAAGAACAATAACTCAGAACCTCCGATAATGAGTGAAACGTAAGCCAAGAGGAACGAATTGGCAGTTTGAGACGAGGAAAAGTAACAGTTCTGCGATAGGAGAGTGCTCTCAGGGGCGCTTTAGCGATGAACCGAATAATCCAATGGATCAGTGCGAGCTGATGAGTTTAAGTGAGGGAAGCAGAGGGAGATGGAGGGGGGGAGGGGAGGGCCGGTGGCGAAGGAACAGATGGCGAGGGGAGGGAGATGGGTGGCAGCGAGAATTAAATGGAAAGGGGGCTCGGGAGAAGGAGATGGAAAACACGTGGAATGGAAATGCGTGGGTCCGGAGGTGTACTTAGGCAGCTTGAAGATGGGGCACGAAAGATATCTTTAAAAGTTCTTTCTTCCGATGCTTGAGATTGGCTATGTCAAAAAAAAAGATGAATGATACACTAGACGGCATTATGCAGAGTGAAAAAGCCATGTTATATATATAGAATCTAAAGCATCAAACTGCATTAGCTAAAAGAGGGCGATAGATGAGTAATTATAGAAGTTATGAACTAAGGGAAACAAAAAAGCTTGGGATGTATTGTAATCTACGCACAAATTATTTTTTTTCAAACGAAATAACGCTACTTCCGTCTTTAGGTCCCTTAATTATATAAATTTCTTCTCGTGGATGTGAGATACAATTTCCACTTTGATTATTTTTAACAAATATTCATTACATACAAACCGTATTTCTTGGAATCTTCTAAGCTTATCTACGTAATAAGATACAGAAAATGCGCATATTTTCGACGGTCGCCCTCGGCTTAAACTAAATACTGTTATCATGAAGTTATCGGATAATTACATGAAAGTTTACGAGCATAAGTAAGATGTGGAGGCCATGGAACTAAGAGGCGATGAATAAGAGAAAGAGGGATAGGTATGGGAGGAAGGGGAATGAATAGAGGGAGGAAGTCTAGAGTGAAGGACGACAAAAGGACGGTTAGGGTGGTAATCGGGTCAAAAGCACTCAAGGATAGGGAAGGTGGACAATGGAAAAGTAGCAAAGTTTGTAGTTGCATCACGGGAGGCAAGCAAGTTTTAAGTATAGGGACTTTAGTGAACGAGTGGCCTTTTAACACATTGAAGTGGGAGTTGAATGAACAACTGACCACCTCAAACAATAGCAACAAGTCCAGTTTGTGACCTTTGTCATGCATGAGTATGACATCAGGGAAAAGTTACTTATGCCAGACTCCCTACCCTTAGAGGTATGGTAAAATTAAAACCCATCAAATACTTTGAAATTCACGTCTTTTTCGTAACATACGTTATTTATTTACGAAGGTATTTTCTTTGACTACACTCGAACAGAAAATTTCTACGACTTTCCTCGATTATTTTAAAAATACAGTATCAGTATCATTTTTTCCAGACGTTTTGTCAACAAACAAATTTTTCGAAGAGTTACAATAAACGCCATTCAATTCTTTACGGATTACTATATATCTATGTAATACCCTGCAAGCCACCACTGGGGTGTGTGGCAGGGTGCGAGTTTACACCAGGCATACACCAGAGGAATGACACAATACTTAAAGGGGGGGTCATTCGCGTTGAAAGGGACACATGCAAAACAAATACTACAAACTATTCCTTCATTCTATCACAGGCAACATGCAACTGACCGATTCGTTACCGAATAACATTTACTTGTATGTAAGCTTACGATCACGGAAAACTGCTTGTCAGACACCAGAGGATGAAAATTTTAATCCCTACACTGCTCTCCTTTTTTCATTAATTAAAATTTCAGGAATTTGTGCATGAAAATACCTTTTTTTAAGAGGAAAATTAATTGGTTTTTCCATATAGCTATCACTCGATATTCCTAATTTTTTGTCCAATTCAAAACCATGTATTACGCAGAAAAGGTCCTCACCATTGTGTGGCTTAAGATGGTTCGGACTTGACTACATGAGTGTCTACGGATAGAAATACTCTTTTGGCTTTGTCTTAGATCATATTCAAATGAATTTATTATTGGTAAAAATTACAGTATTATGCTTATAAAGTAACTGATGACACTGGTTTTATCGCTGAAAGCTAATTTATAACATATGATCTAATTCATAATTTGAATTTTTATTATTGCAGATATCAGCAGCATCTATAAGAGCCTGTGCTAGATGTACTCGTTTTAAAAGGGATAATTATAAAGAAAATAGCGGGGAAAGAGCAATTAATAAAACTTAAAATAAATAAACTAGTTTTATAGATTCTAAGGTGAGGTTTTCGGAGCGTCAGGAGTTATAAGACCTTAAGTCAGAACCGTCTTAAGAACCACACGCATGGTCCCCGAATGGTCCGCTTGGGAGACTCCGAGCCGCACGTGATCTGTGATTTCCACATACACCCGAACCAAATAGGCGAACTTTCGTGGAGTCTCTTCATCCGTGAGCCTCACGCCACGATGCCCCTCAGCGACACGAGTTTCAGTGGTTTCGATCACCTTGCCATCACCGCTTTAATTTTCGAGACTTTTACCCATTATTAATTCCCGCCGAAAGGAATGGGTTCGTCCCTTTACAAATTTTTCATCAGCATCTGGGGAAAGCTCTCTTGGGTTTTCCCTCAGAATACTATCACTAGCTCTTCCGAATTGTCTCCTTCTCTTCCGAGTAGTCCTTGCTTCAAAATACTCTCTGCATAAAAAGACTTAATTATTTAGAGTGACTGGGTGACTTGAAAAAAACACCCAAGTGAAAAATTATCAAGTAAATACGAGAAAATTACTAATTTTTGAAAATTACAAATTCTTTAGATCACTCATGAAATTGATATAAACCGCTCGTGATTTTGATGCAAACGAAATTACAAGCATAGATTTTGCTCTAGCGTTTCCAACACACATTCAGGCAGGTCGGAAGAGCGGCTTGGGCTGGAAGGAATTGCCCAACCGAGCATTCCATTAGTATCGTTCAAACCGCATATAGACATTCTGCCTTCCAATTCAACTACATCTAAATGGAACCCTGCACACCAGGCCGCTAGGGTTTTGTACGGGGTGTTTCACACCAGTCATGCACGCACACACAAGACATAGGTGAAACAAAATTTTTAGGAACTAGTGGAGAAGTGATACAATCAATGGCGAGCACCTGCATTGGTAATGATCAAACGAGATTTTTTCGGTTATTTTCTTTCCGGATTGTCCGAAAAAAACGCTTGGATAGAATTTATTCCATTAATTACTGGTTGCTGAATTTTTTCCTTTATCATTTTCAGGTGAGTTTACCGTTGACCCTGAAACTTTTCTGACAAGGCAGAAATGATTCTGGATTTTCGTCTAAATGTTCAAAAACATTTTCCTGTATCGAGTATAATTAGTTTTTCATGATTTCTTGTCATTTTGAATAAATTCGTAAGTTCACTAAAAGAGAGGTCTTTGAGCGTATGTCTTCATTTGGTGTGGCATATTTTTTTTACGTCAAGCCTCATTTCCATGTCAATTGAGTAGATTCAGGCGTGATATTGCGGAAGGCTAACATGATTAGTGTTAAAAGAAAAACACACCTTTCACTGTTAATTAAGATTGGAGAAATGTTTTTTTAGCAATAATCTTCTTCCCGTGTTCTCTATTTTCAATTTACTTGTATATAACCTTTTGGCTTTTGAACGTGCGATCTCATGGAAAATGTTAATGTATCCTCAATAGGTCGGTGTTCGCTTACTTCCTGGAAATAGATGCATGAATGCTGTAATCTGTCATTCAATTTAATAATCTATTGCTGTAGCATCTGTTCACAAAATCTGTTTTCTTTAAATCTTTGAGTACAACTACAAAAAATAGCGTACACCATTCTGTCGTTACTAATTCCTTGAAAAGTAACTACATTAAGAGCCTTTTCAGGAAGATTAGTTTTATTACTTTATCTTGGAACTTCGCAACTCAACTATTACTACAGAATTATTTCCTCATAAAATCTTGCTGATAGTTGCAGTAAAACCTCTTAATAGTGAAACGCGATGAAGTGAAAAGGACTCACTGCCAGTCCTACCAATATTAAAGGCTAACTTGTTAAAAAATCGAAAAACTGAAATATAGAAATATTTGATCAAGTGAAATCACATTTTCCAATCCCGTGCTTCACGTAGCATTCGATGTGTGATATATAACATTCAAATATTCCCCCATTTTTAAATTCACTGCTCATTAAACTAAATTCATTAAAAGTCACTGCTATTCAATCACTGTGTAATTTTCCAAATTTTTATGAGATTTCACAGGCACTGTAGTTTAACATAATGAGAATATAAATTCGCACATTTTACCATTAATTTTATTTAAACATTGAAAAATTATATTGATTGAGCAATTAGTGAATAATCCAAAAATAAAATTTTTAGCTTTCGCAGGAAAATTAAAAATCGTTTCAGAGGTGGACTAACGCAAACTTTCAAAATAGGACATTGCAAAAAAGTACGCAACTGCTCCGTCAACCATTACTGAAATAGTAAGTAACTCTGAGAAAACATAAGAAGCTGTTTTTCCTGGGTCTACAAAAATAATAAAGTTGAGAGATTCCAAGCGGGGGTATATGGAGGAACAATTATTGCTAGTAAGTGAGCAATTGTTGGAAGAAAGGAAAAGAAGACTGTAGGCCAGTTTGAAATACCAGATATATTTAAATTTTTCAAAAGGTGAATGATATTAACCAGTGTCACATTTTCAAGGAAAAAAAGCGGAGAAGATAACGATGCACTAGTACGCAGAATAATCGAGCCATATTGTGAAATCTTACCACAGGGTACTTGCAACTAAGAGAAAATATTAAGAAAAAAATCTCAGACTGTTTCAAATAAATTTATAACTCGGTATGAGGAGCAGTATGTTTATAATTGAATTCTAGCAAACAGTAGTTATCAAGCACTTAATTACATTCGAAAATTGACTTAAATTGTGGCTTTGTGTAAAATTCGAAAAATTTTATCCTGCAATTGAATCTGTGATTGCAAAAGCCTGAATTCACTATTATTTGATGTGCAACTAAAATATTGTTTGAACTGAGTTAAGTTGTTAAATACTAACCAATTTTCACTGTCTCAAAAAACAGGATTTATATTAAAATTCTTTGTAATGATATTTTATATCGTGGTAGGTCACATTTTTGGATCCCTTCGATTTTACTATGGAGAGAATTTACTGCATATTTAACGGAGCACTTATTGCTTTACTCACCTTTACAATTATTGGGTTTAGTAACTTCCAATGCGTAAATAAGCAAACATGCTCGGCAAGCTGTTCGATAGTACGTTATAAGAAGGAAAATTTAGCTAACTACGAGATAATGCAAATTAATTAATTTTAAAATTATCCTAGGTATATACTACATGAGTGATCCAAATACTTTTAAGGGGTAGGTATCATAACTTCGCTATCTTTTGCCAGTATCATTAAACGTTATGTTTACTGCAACATAAATAGATTCAAACACTTTAAGCAAATGGTAACTATTATTCCGAAATAATTTATTACGTTTGTCTAATATTATTGGCATTCATTTTATTATCGTCTTACATGCTTTTAAATTCCTTCAAATTTCTAGGTATATTAACCAATTATAACGTTATTTTATATTGACGTTAAATCTTACAACATAATGCGAAGGTATCCCAAGGTAAAGGACCAATATGGTAAAGGGCTGCGAAGCATTGATAAGATTCCAAATGAACCGTGAAATATATTTTTCACAGAATTGTAAGCGTAACTGCGCAGTATAGCGATTTGAATTATTATTATATGAGATTAAGCAAATTGAGAGATTTCTAACGTGGAGACATGGAGGGACACTTGTTTGAGTTTTCGTGACGCCATGGAAACAAATGCCAGTGACAGAGCGATGATAAGTAAGTAATATTTGGAGAGATATCTAATGAAGGTGAACAGGAAAATTTGGAATAAATAAACTCCTCAGGTCTTACTTATTATGATGAAACGAATGGTAAATTTGTCAGTAATGTAATTTCTGAATAAGTTAGAAGGGTGAATTGAGCTAGAAAAATTAGCCAGGTCAAACTTAATTCCCTGTCAAAAAGAGTAAAGTAGAGCAAAATATAAACCCGATAGAATCATAGGATTAATTTCGAAGGCGGCAAATGAATAGGCACCGAGAATCATTTCCAGAAGGTTGTGAAGTCATAGCAGTAATAAGAACAGTAATAGAAAGGGATATACCTATAACTTGTGAGGATTAAATTATTTTTTGTGAATTTTTCAAATGTTATTGAGGTTCGATAGAGTAGAGTGAACAGCGCAAATGAAATTATTAAATATGAAGAAGTAGACGAGCGATAGGCGCTAGATAGGACATATTTACATGAACCAAGCGCAAGTAAGGGTTGGGAATGAATAATGCGATTAGGGAGGTAAATTAGACAAGGTTTACCGTTATCACCTTGGCTTTAACGGATTTTATGAAGAGAGAATAGCAAGGGAGACGGAGAAAGGCTGGAGGTGAGAATAAAAGGGGATTGTGAGGCGTGTCAGCTAACGTTGCTGAAGATCAACTATTAGTTAGTCATTCAGGGATTGCAGAGTAGATTAATGAAATAAATGATCGGTCGAGGGGCAGAGGTAGAAGATGATTCTCAGGAAAACGAAGGCATTAATAGTCTTAAGGAGGATACTGAAAGTGCAAAGTATAAAATATGAAACTGAGTGCATTTAAATGAGTTACATTCGGTAGTAAATTTATAATAACAGAAGGGATATTTATACCGCAACGTTTATATAATTTAAATATTCCAAAATCATTAGATAATTAACTTCTGTTGCCCAAGTAACTATAAAAAATTAAAGTTATCAATGCATTCGTGAGAAAAAAAATCTAATATCTCCGTTAATCGACGCCGAAACACTGACATTGAGAATTCTCGATATCTATTCACTGGTAATTTCAACTGCTGCCTTTGATTACTTTCCTTGAGTCTCTGGTGAATTTAAAACAAAACTTTATTTCGAAATATTTGTCCAACAATTATTAAAATCGTAATTTGATACTGAAATTATCCGATATCTCATGTGAAGGACACCCGTGGAGTATTCAGAGTAAAACTCTGTAAGGACTGGACGTAAATCTGTAGGACCCTTGGTGTTGAGCTGAATTATGTTTATAATACCATAATCCTCATAACGTATACCAACGCCGGGTTGATCCTCACCTTTTCTCCAGAACCTAAAATCCTAAAAATCCCTTAATTATCCTAGTACCCCTCCAATGGTGGAAAGTATCCTAGTAGCAATGGTGGAAAGAAACTCAGCTCTCCACTATCTCCCAAATATAACAGATAAGCCAAACCAGCCAACGTCAAGGTCGGTTACTTAACCATTCACCATTTCACCGACTCCAAATAGGTACTACACTTCCAGAGTGTAACCCAGCCACCAACGTCGGACAATATTAAAAAATTATTCATCAAAATTATGGTGATCTCCGTTTCCCCCACTGTATAGTGACAAAGTCTCTAGTAAATTCATCGCGGTTGCGCCGGTACGTGGCGTGCAAAGAAGTAAATGTACCGGAGAATATTGTCACCGAGCAAGGGGAAAGCCGATTCAATTACTGGGAGCCCGACGGGCGGTGCTCCGGAAGAGGTGCCGGGGACCGACCATTATTAATACGATCGAGTATGCTGCGAGCAGCAGGAAGGCTCGCAATTTTTTTTCGCGGTGACTCGATCTCGCTCGCGGCGATTCTGTCAACAGGGGGAAGCTGTCAGAAAAAAGTTGCCTAGTCTCCCTAGATTGCTGCCACTCAACGTAATCTCTCTCAGTTTAAAATTTAATTATTTTCCTTTTATGAGCACCAAACAAAGGAAAAGGTCAATTCGCTAATGTGTCGTATTGATGATGTCAATGATAAATTTTAGAGACTCGTTAGAAGAAACTATATGCATGAGTTTCCGATTGCCACTATTAGATTAGCATGAGAACACTAATAAATACTAATCATATAGCTGTAGTGAACAGACATGGGCATGAAAAAGTGAGGTTACGATCAGAAGAAAACGAAAATTCCATTAGTTGTGATAAAAATGTTTACATCCCCAATGCTGCAATGGATTCGGGAATGCCGAAAAAGCAAGTTCATGAATATAGATTTGGTCAGTGTGATGAAAAAATAACCTTGAGTGAAAATCTTGCATTATCCAATTTGAAAATGCTTCCTGGTTCAGCTTAATTAGAGGGAGATGGAAAAGAGGTTGACGAGGAGGCAAGAGAGCAAGTGAAACAGAGGCGAAGACAGGAAGAACTGTGAAATGCCGGCAATTATGGAAAGCTGAAAACTCAGCCGAAATCATTAATATCGAAAGGAACAGCTATTTTTCGAGCAAATTTCTATCGCCATATGGAGAAGGTTCTTATTTTAGGCAAATGTTTTTTCTCAGATTTTTGGGAAGGGCATTTCAACTCAATTATGCCCAACGGGTAAAGGGGGCACACTTTTCGGCCCTACACACAGTTTGAAATAAAGGAATTCTCAGCTACGAAAAGATGTCTCATGCTTCCTGAATGGAAATGTGGTGCCCCAAATATAAATATGACAAATTCGAGATTTTAGCAAAAAAAGAAAAAGGATTGTGTATCTGCTTGATCAAGGAGTAATTTTAAAATTTTAAAAATGTTTGGCCTATTTCTTACATTTGGAATTAAACATTGATACTCCAAATCCGTGAAACTGAAAATTTTATATGCTATCTCCAAACAGTCGCATTAAGGTTTTTTAATCTACTTGAAACTTGGAATGTGACACATCATCAAACCCCGAAGTCACTTCAGACTACACAACTGATTTCATGCCAGACAGAGAATGCACGATGAAAATGTCTTGTCTCCTGTGTGAAACGGGCATGTAAATAAATATCTTCATTATTGCTCTCAAGACTGTTTCACCGATTCATCGTAGCCTCCTTCCAATGCTCTCCACTTAAGTAAAGTTAAAGGTGAAGTAAAGTGAATTAAATACCGAAGATTACCCTCACCGCGTTCCATTCCCAACAGCTTAGATTTTTCTCTACAGTCTAAAACGTGGAATTATGTTTTTAAGAAACCAGAGGTTCCAATATTTGAGTAGAGAAATATAATTGGGATTACATACCAGAACCTGCCCGACTTGGGTCCCATTACCGACGGTCCCTTACCAAGGTTGATCAGAGTAACTTTTAGCGAATGATCGCTGATGCATTTATGTATGCGA
>LYUA01000199.1:617525-630859 GCA_002093875.1 Calopteryx splendens | reverse complement strand
TTCTAGAAAAGCCCAGGTCGCACAGAGAAAGCAATTGCCCCCCGACCACGAAAGTATTATTTACTTAATCTGCATAAAATGAGTTCTACCCCTACCAACTAAACGGATCCTCGGGTAGTGGACTAATTAAGTGCTCCCACTTTATTTAATGAAACATCACTCGACCATAATAATATCGCATGTGCCTAACCAGAGAACAAATTTGGGGAAAAACTAATTCTAGGAATGAATAATTACGAATATCTATCTTTTCAAAAATTTAAAGGCATATATTTCATAAATAACTTTAAGCAATAAGTAGCTACAAGTAATGGAAAATGTAATAACAGGAATTTTTTAATAAACTAATTTCAATAATTTTTCCATAGTGTTCCGTTAATCCAAGTCTCGTAAATTATAAATTCATTAAAATCATTCTTTCAGTAACAATCGCAAATGTCGTGGTCATTTGAATTTAGTAATAAAAACAAGAATTTCTAGGTTTATGCTTTTTCATTTGCTACTATTATTTAATGAGGCCTACCCTATTGCGTTTCTGTGCCTCTTCCTCAAGTCCCGTCGAACTGTTTGAGGACCATTTTTTTAAGATGTCATTTGTGACAGCATCTCCAACATTGATATCGCGATTGCTTTCCGAATATTATAAAAAATCGTTCAAGCAACCGCAAGGTATTTTTCAGTTCATCCTTTCACCTGAGAGAAGTTATGAAACGCCACGTGTCATCAACTTTACACTGGGTTTTCTATTGACTATGGTAATTAATTGAAAATAGTTTCCAAATTTTGAATAGGTTTGCATGATTATGACTATGTAGAATTATAATTTACAATTACTAGAGAATCATAATTTAAGCACCCCCGACGACTACAGTCTTTCCGACTATTAAATAGACCGAAGAAGGGAACCAAAATTAAGCGACACAATATACCATCGACGGAATCAAAACAGTAACCTTAGGGGTCATTCAGAGAGCGAGAGAGGCATAATGTGTAGCCCACGAAAGTAATCCGCCGGCAGCTTAAACTCGTACAAAGGTTATATGACGTAAGTTTACCGTTCGATATTTCTCTATGTTACATGTCTTGGGAGGAGTGCGAATGCCAACTTTGCCCGTTCTAAAGGTATTTTTATTATTTATACTACACCTACACCTTGCTTTATCAAATATGTTAAAGGTTCCTTGTTCGCGTATTCTGCTGACCACCTTCTCTAAGTGGGAAAAAAACTAATTTTTCATAAGTTTCATCCTACAAGGTATCCCCAATTTCAATGAGCAAACACTCATTTGATGTGGGATAAATTTCCATTGAGACTGGCAGAAATTAGCTCAGAGGAAGGAAGAGCGGAAGAATCATACAAATATTCTAATTATAATGATCCTGATACGGTCGAGCACTCCGTCAGGTTTGTTAACATTGCGCCAGATGACGCCTGTGTGAAAAAAAGGGATGTGGTTAAGTAGGAATGAATCTGTATTAAAAACAAATCATTTTTTCAAGCACTTTGTTAGGAATTTAGAATATATTAGCCAAGACTTTGATCATCATATCCTATAAAGCTTGCATAAAAACAGGCCTTGCAAGGAGCAAACTAATTTCTTCTTTCCAGTTCGTTACGATATTCATATTCCCTTCGACATTTCGCACCACTTTTAGGAACGTATTCATTTGTAATGCACACCTGCATCTTCGAAAGATTAGACCTGGCCTTAAATTTTGTATAATCCCACTCTGGTGCAAGGAAATCAAATTTCAAATGCTGGAAAATATATACATTGATATAGGAAATATTAATGAACATGACCTAGTATTTGCTAATGTCAAAACTAAAGTAGATGATTGTTCTAGGCTTGCAGCTATAAATCTATATTTTAATTGCATTCATAGTTATATTAGGCATAATTGTAAAAACTACGTTTCCATGGGTGCCCTCTCACCACGGTATCTGAAGCGACATTGAAGTAAAATTAGGATACCATTTTAACGGCAGCATTAGAACCCAAAGCCTTAGTAAACGGCGTCACACCTAAAAGTCAGATTTCAGAAACATATCAGTGTCCCTGCCGTCAAGTGCAGGTTGCGCCCAATTGAAAAATATTTTCCTGGCCCTCGAGGAAAGTAAAAAATATGCTAAATATTCTGGTCCCGGACCATGGGGCATCGGTGATTCGAACAAATTCCTCCCCTCACTCCGTCGCTGCCTTCACGAGCATGGACGATTTTTAAGCATTTAAATGAACAAAAAGATTAGATATGCAATATATTATAGCACCTCGCGCCATCGGTCCCTGTAATTTGCATTGGCTCTCCACTGCTGTCGGGCCTTGCGTCGATTACGAAATCAAAAGATGAAAATTGTCACTCCAGCTCCACACAAATAATAGCAATGTGTCTGAAGTTTCTTGCACTTTATACCACGTGATAGGCTTTATACGCGTATGAAGAACTTAGGCCAAGCTGGATTTATTTTCTTATTGAAAAGTGTCACAAATCTAACTAAAATAACGTAGGTAAGTACGAAAATGTTCACGCATGAACCCCGTAAAAGAAGTTAAAGGGATAAAAATTCAAGGCAGTGGTAGACATTTCAAGCAAAGCAAAAATCCAGTTTTATGAGGCAAGACATGCATAGGTAAAGTAATTACAATCCTCAAATATTTCAAGTGCCCACTCGTTCCATGAAAATCTTTCAAGATCAAATAAGCTGCCAATGAATAATTTCTCCTTCACTCCTAGGTTTACAAATGATGCGGGAGAGTTAAACTTTTAGATTGGGAAGTTTTGTGTGATTAATAATCGTATCAGAATGGGGGTACCAGAATTGTTTTTTTTAATAGATTTTCTGCAAAATTTTATAATAAAGGAAACTAAATCTCATACACTAGTGTTCTTTGCAATGGATTATAATATGAATAAGGAAAGTCTTAGTGGTAATCATCACTAGGAAGCATTACCATGTTAGCTAGTTTTTGCAAACACCCATGACGATAAGGCAAGTGATTCAGTGGTCAGGAAGCACCAGTAAGTAGAATATATTCTTAATTACTTCCTCCATAACTTATTTAGAAATTTTAAGTCTAAAAATCCGATTTTAAGCACCTTGTCATTAAGAAGGTCGATTAAAATCTTCAAGGTTTGCAAAATATTTTGACACTACCTACATTCACGGAAATTCATTATTCATTTATATTTATCTTTCACCTCTACAATTCACTGCCTTTCACTCGCAGGTCATTCTGCCACTTCAGACAAGATGCGTCTACAGCTGAGGCTATGTTCCTCCTGCAACTCACAAGAACTTGCAATGTAAAGTTAAAGTATATACTATGACCAGCTTTCCTATTTTTTTCTCCTATGTTTTTGTGATAAACGTTTGATTTCCTGATTATGGCAGTATTTCTTCAAGTCGTAATCGTAGAATTGGAGTTTTTTGCCTCAGCAACATATTTCATCTTAATGTAAACATTTAACATGTTTTTGCTTCATTCTAAATGGCCTAATACATTATGAAAAGCATCCTTTTACACTCCCACATAGCTCTTTTCATGTCATCTGAATAATAATCGTCTTCATTCTGGCATTCCAGCCTGAAAGAACAATTCAAGACTCATTCTCGAACGTCTGTTACTGTATTTTTATTGACTGTTTCTCTATATCTTGGCTTTTGCACCTCAATGCAGGAAGTAAAGGTTCTTCTTTAAAAGAGAGTGAACACCATAATTTTGTATTTCCGCGGCCAAACTCTGCCTGAGAAGATCCGCATTGTTCTTGTTGGTTTCCAGTTCAATGTATGTTAAGGAAAATTTAAAGAAAAAAGCCCTCCGTGTCTCTCACTCACTAAGTTTCATTATCTCTCCCGGCCCAACGCGCTGTTCCACGCCACGGCTTGCTTATTTCTCTTTTTTTTCTCCTCCCTCAGTTTCTGTTCTTCGTGTGAAGCCGCGAGGGAAAATTCCGTGGGCTGAAGGGTACAGATCGTCCCCAACGGCGGGGCTCCGTTAGTTCTTCCACGCGTTGCTAATACGTCATCGGAATGGAGACAACGAGAAGGCGGATGAGGTCCGTGTCACAGACAAATTCTAGTGTTCCTTATCTTCTCCGCGGTGGCGAGAATTCAAGGAATCTTCCATATGTATTCTCCAAATGCTAGCCGTCTCAGCCACTATCTGGATTTAAATTTCCGGGTTATCTTTCAAAGAAATTCTCATCTTTAAACCATGCGCAGCAAAAATTCGCGCTCCAAACCCGATGGGGATTTGTTTGCGGAGTGAGCGACGCGAATTCTTCGTTTGCGACTTGTTTTTTTTTTAATTATTCGCGTAGCGTAGTGAACGTGGTCTCACTACGAAATACGTGCCTGTTTCGCTAATTCGCAAATATAGCGCACTTTCCATAAATTAGTTTTAAAATGATACCAACAAAAACGGCACTGACCCAAAAATTTGAAGTTTTGAATAAAATCAACGGTAACATCATGTCGCATAAATGGAAGCATGCATGATGCTCACACGCACCAGAGGCGTCGGTTATTACCATTGTTTTTTTCATGGAGGCGCAAACTAATTGAAAACATACGGTGCACTGCGTCCGCGTTGTAACGCTAAACCAACAGAAAAGAAAATAAATGAAAAATTAGTATTTTTCTGTTGCCAGCATGTGCCTACAATGTTTTTAAATTTAGTCGAGCATTTTACGTGTTCTGGTTCTTGGTCGAGAGTCAACATTAGGCCAAATCGAAGTTTGCTAACAAAATAATAGTCTATTAGAAAATACACTTCCCACCGTAAGAACTATGAAAAACTAAATTCGAAATATACTCTCAGTGGTCCGTCGCACCGCAGAAAACTATAGAAATTAGTCAACAATTTCAATTCTTTTAATTACTAAGATACGTTCTTATCATCTATGACTAACAAATACGTATCTTATCCTATGATAATTAGTATACTTATTTCTAACATTCACCAAACGCTTGAAGATTATTTTTTTATGCATTTGATTTTAAGGAGTTTTTTTCTTTTTTTCAAAGAAAACGATAAACAATACATGAAGGTTACGTAATGCAGAACTTTATCGACAAAAGTTACTGTTAAAAGATTCTTTCCCTTTCCTATATTTATTGGCTTTCAATATTAAAAAATACTAAAATTATCTAATGAAAAAGAATTAACAATTTCATTTTCAAATATTTTGAAACTATATTTCCAGGCATTACAGTTCCAATCCATTGACAAAAAAATATGCATTAAAATTATTTTAAAATTGTGTACAAAAGTAAAGAGAGACTGTTAGTAATAGCATTTCCATTGTTAAATGCCAATTATGTATCGATTGCATTACTTTCTAAATTTATGATATCTAAGTAGCTTCCAATGGAATAATTTCAAAGTTCCTAAGATCGGACAGTGTAAAAACTGAAATTAAGACTAAAGATTAGGAATCAGCAGACCTCTTTAAAAAATCTGAAGTTTAAATGAGTATCTCATATGAAAATTATATAAATTAAAAATGGAATAATAGTCTAATTTACATTTAATCTCCTCATAGATATATTTTTAGTAGATATCCAAGTAGCATGAAACATTCACGAACAATTTTTTTGAGCTGAGTGGATGTGAGTCTGAATGGTGTAATCACCGAGCCAGTGATACCTGCATCATAAGCATTTCATTAAATTGAGTGGGCAATACCATGTATGTGCACCCTGTAATTTTTACAAATGGGTTAAATAATATCTTTCTTTTGGACACATGAATCCGCTTCGCTTATCTCATCATGATAGTTTTACCTTGCAGTTCCGAATAATGACAGCACGAAACCCTACCCGCTCTTTTAACGAACATCACGAAACTTCATCCAAGGTGATGTTTTTTCCCAAAAGTTTAATTCATTATAGTTGCTTTCCCAAAGTAAGACCCGAGTTGTGGGCCGATGAATTTGACCTAAATTGGTCTAGAAATCTTTAGAAACGGAATAGTGAAGTTGGTCTCTGACCATCAAAATAATTAGTCCCAGCCTTTGGAGAAATGAGCCTGCTAATTCAATCCAATTAAATGTTTATACAGTCATTTTTACCTAAATTACACAGATCTCAAGTTACTTCCGTCCACCTTAATGAAAATAAATAGACGCCATTCAGATATGCGGGATAATTGGTGGAGATGATGAAAATCGACTCTGATTGGATTTTGCTCTCTCTTTGCGTTTCGCTCGGTTTTTTCCAGTTTGATGGTGAATATTCTTCCCACATTTTTTCGCCATTTCCTTCCCCGCTTTGCCTATAACTCGCCCTCCGCCCTGTCTCTCAGTTCACCCTGGCAATCATCTTCCGGGGCTCCTTCAACCTGCGACTCAGCCAACACCGAGAAAATCCTCCACTTCCATTCCGAGATATTTGCACGACTTCATCCGACTCAATTGATTCCTAATCAACCCCGTATTTCCCAGATTACCGAGCGAGGCGCGAGGATAATGGAAAATAAGCAAATTCCGAGTCGCCCTTCCTCCCCCTTCCACACCATCCCATCCAGAAGTAATTACCGCGCCTTCCCGGCCTATTCTGGGCTCATCGCCGACTTCGTCACCATCATCACCATCCAATTTAACACTCTCGCCCACCCACTTCCATCCCTCTTTTCTGCTTCGGCTTCCACTCCCACATCCCCATTTATTCGCACCCTAAGAGCGACCACCGTTAAACATCTGAGACGACTCCACCAAGGACAGGAGTCTTTCCCAAAACTGACACCGGTTTCTACCTCTCCCAATCGAAATTGAAGCACCTTCTTAGTAACGGCTTTGCTCCAACGTTGCCAGAGAACCTCCTCACTGGTTTGGACAAGTTTTCAGGGACTGAGGTTTTTTTACATGCATCCATCCGGCCTGCATACCGCTTCTTACTTTTCCATTTCAAACAGAGAAATACGGTTACTCGCACTTCCTCTTCTGAGCTCTGGGTTGTCAGTTTTTCTGCCAGGCCATCTGTGAGCATCATTTTTTTAATCTTAAAGATATATCCGTGTATACGTGTATTTTTCGGTTTACTGATTAAAAAAGAACTTTATTTGTTTTTAAGTCATAGAGGAATGGTAGTTTGTGTGAATAAAATTAAATAAATTATGTAAAATATCAATCATGGTAAGACGGTGATATATATTTTATGTTAAATGTATATAGAATGGTATATATTTTATGTTATATACAATGTTATATATATCATTATATATAATGGTATATACCTATAATGATATAGTACATATACTTAATGTTTACATTAATGTGCTAATGGGGTTTTGAACTAAAGTGTATATCTTACCATGATTGATATTTTACAACGGGGTTAGTAATATATTCTTAAAATCACCAGAAAGAAGAGCAGCTTCTTATTTCTGCATGAGATTAAACTTATAATTTATCTTTCGGTCGGTGATTCATTCCCAACCTAGTTCTTCCAATAATCCAGTGATACTAGTAAGTTTATCAAAACATCGCTTTACCAATCCAGCTCCTCTTCGCTGCACACGATTCAGAGATAAGAGAGACACCATCAGTCGAATACGCCCGCCTATTACCTTACGATAGGTACATATAATTAACCATGTCTTCTACCAACTAAAAATAAATATTGCAAAATTAATTTTTATTGAAATAATACATTGCAAATCAAGTAAAATAATAAGAGTAGAAGTTTTGCTGAAGAAGCAAAATCTATGTAGGGCGAGAAAATATCATTTGTTAAATTTTTATCTTCCTTGACAAAATATGTATTAAATTTTACACGCGTGACTAGGTCCATGGAAATGATCAACAAAATCCATTGGTACCGTAATAATACCTTTCATTTCCAGTAAGTTTCTAGACGTATCTTCACACGATGGGACGAAAAACTATTTGTTATGTGTTGCAAAAGTCATCATTTCTCTGCGTACGCAAAATGATTGTTGTTTTCCTATGTTTTGATGCAATTGATCTAGCAAAAAATACTTACACAATAATATCGTATCCATTTATGTCGATATGACTAATGGGGCCATCTCCCATCAACCCCTGTTCTTACCGTTTTCGTTGCCGTTAAAAAGAATGTACTTTGCTTATAATTTGTGCATTGTAATTATGGATTTGACGTGGATAAAGCAAGAGAGTGATTCAATATATATAGATTTTATATATGGAAAAACTTTTCACAATAGTTTCCGAAAATTCGTATAATAGCCCATTCAAGATTGGCAGTCATTTTGCACCAGCGTATGACAAATATATAAGTTATATTCCACTACCTCACAGCATGAAGTTCATGGATCACAAAATGTAAAATTCCTCTCCGGAGGGGGCATTTCAACTTTTATGTCTGTAAACAGAAAACGAGATTGTTATGTTAACAGCTTTACCCAATCCTCTTTTTAATCCTAAGTATAAATAAACAATGGATTTAAAAAGAGAGAACAGTTATTTAATATTTCCAATATTCTAGACAAATTTATCGAAGAAATTCAATTATTTTCTCAAAGGCAGAGGTGAGTTTTTATCAACCTTCCAAAGCATAATGTCATGAAAAAACTGCATTTCGAAACGAAGGTCCTTGGGGGGGAGCAGTCCTCAAACGAAATTACCGTCCACCGCTTCTCCTAGGGTGAATTCTCATGCAATCAGTTTCCTCTAAATTTGTAGGATAAATATGCTTGAAGGATACATTTTAAGGGATACGAGCAACAGAAAATTCCGTCGCCTTCCTACTGCACACTATTTACATTGCCAATAAACCCAGCCCTTCAATTGTAAATGCCCTGTAATGAAATCATGCCATAGCAGTTGATTGAATAAAACTTGATAAGTTCTAAAGCCAATACCTCCAGTAATCCGAGTGAATAATTCTGTCAAAATTAAATGCTAGTCCCTTCTCAAGGTCATATGTCTCAATTATATTAGTGCAGTGACTCTCATCACCGTCAGTAGATTAAAATAAAATTGGTGCTATTTGAGAAAGTTGAAATATTATCAATAAACATTTTTCTGAGCGTGTAACATTATTTGTTATTAACGCCGGTAAGCGGTAATTAAGATTTTAGCCTTGAAACGACTTATAAAGTTTAATGTGCACCAATGTTTGCGTGTGAGACGAAACTTCTATTTTCACGTTAGTGGTATAGGCCGCTACTTCGCGGAAACGATTCATCTTTAAATATAAACCAAACTTTGTTTTTCCAGAATTTTATTTTTGCACTCCCCAGGTTTCGACTACAAAATCATCTCTAGGTGAACTTAACTGAAGAGGTGGTAGTTCACCAGAAGATGACTTTCGTCGAAACTTGGGTAGTTCAAAAATGAAACAGTAGAAAAAAAGTTTCGTTTTCTTTTCTTCTATTTTCAAGCTTTAAATTGAGAGGACAGGATTCAAAACGAGAAAAATGTAAGATTGATAAATAACCATAATACGTCGATGCCAACTACAAGAGCTAGTAACTATCAATGTTACAACAAACATTCTCCAATTATATGTGTAGTCATCTTTAGCTACGATATTGCATGTATTATATCCCGAATCAATTTCGATATTCATGAACTGAATATGAACAAGGCTTAAGAAACTTCATTATTCTGGCACTCATTATCCGTTTTAATTACAGGCACAAGTCGCATTTGTTTATCATATCCATTCCATAAAACAAATTAAATCTTTAACTCTGAATATACCTTGCCATTAGTGCAATATCTCGGCTCTATATTTATTGTCCTGCTGCATGTCGGAACACCAACTCTTCTGAATTCCGAAGGCATCTCTTATATGGGAATCGTCGTGCCACACCCGTGCTCAGTAGATGGGAAGAGGGCCCCTGGGGGGAGAGGGTTAAAAAGGGACGTGAAAGTGTCGGCACGATAGAGGTCAAGTGAAAGGGAGGAGCGGGCGTGATCGTAGAGAGATAGGAATACATCCCGGCGAGGGACGCAAAAAAGGAGGAGGACTAAAATGGGGGATGAAGGGCACACAGGAAGCGATTGGGGCAGAAAACGAGGCGTTATCCTCACCAATATAAACACGGATTCAATCTTAATATGCAACATGCGTGGGTTACGTACACGATAGATAAAAATAATTAGAAGCCTAAAATCCATGGAAACTCGGAACTTGTTTCTTCCCCCCTCACGTATCTCTTTTTCCGAATTAAAATCAAACGTGATATGTCCATTTCACACATTACCCTGAAAGAAGGAGAAGGCTCTCCTACCTTTAATCAGCGACTCATATTCGACTAAAAAAAACCGCACACGCCTCAGACATCCTGATAATACTTCGGAAAAGATTCTTCCGCGGAGAGTCTTCCAAATTCTTCATGTAGAGCATAAATTCATACCTGCAAGCGCAAATACATATGTGAGTATGCGTGGTGCCCTTTACTTTTGACTGTTTGATAATTCCCTAGTGTCAAAGTTTATCGCTAAATTGGTGTCTATCTCTTAGGATTCATTTCTAAGATTACTTCGTTATTTCAAAATTACTCTGCGTATCGCAAAATGTAAGTTACCGGTGCTTGCTCGTGATGTTTCGCTCGACTGCGGAAGTTTTCTAATGACTAATTTTTTTAATCAATTAAACGCCAGAGCACAATTTAACTTGCAAATCGCACTTTTAGTTATGATGAATATTACAAATTTATGAACTAAATTTGAACGGATTTATGAGCACATGCCCCAAAATATAACAATTTTAAGCTTGCTTCTAAGGCAATGCAGTGCATAGTTAAGTGCCAAGCTATTTGGCATCAATATATTTACGTGCAAAAACCTCAATTTAAAATCGGAACGAGCATGGTTGCTCCAAGAAATAAGAAAAACAGTTTTTTCCTTATTTTATAAACATTAACTTCCGCATATCTGAGCCTGATATCATTGAAACCCTCCAAGTTAAAATGGATGTAAATGGTACAATGACGCGTGCGTCCATGCACGCTACCATACGATGTCAGTATTAGTATGAGAATACCCCTAACGACCACAGTCAACACTTATGAACAGAATTTCAATTCTTACTCTCATAATTAGATAATACGTATCGTAGAGTGTTAGACGGTTTAAAAAATTATATTTCACACCTTCCCTATTCATAAACTTCCAATGACTCACCTAAGAATGCCAAAAGTCGTAATCCTCTTACAATAAAGATAATTTGACTACGCCTAATCAAATATATAACATCACATATGTGTGAAAGCAAATGGAAGTTGCATGATGAGACAATGCATTCATTCTCGCTAATTAAGGTAAAGCTTTTGCGTTGATATATCTATTTTCGTTGACAGCAAAAATATGTTGAAAACATTCTTACGATCACAAAATGGGATCACTGTGGAAACCAAATGCCCCGGATAGTACTCGGATAGGCCCTGGAAGTACTTGGATATTACTTGTACCACCCATTGCCGTTCGCATAACGTTAGATGATGAGACTGACAGAGTATTTGGTAGATCGTCTGTGTGCTCTAAGACTGGAGGGCCGAGGGTTCAAGTGATTGGACAGTGATGTCATTCCCAACTTAACCCAAACCATGTGATTTTCTCAATTCCAGAACATTCTGGGAAAGCAGAGACGGTGCAGAGAAAGGAATAATACCTACTCCTCTCCGCGATAGTATGAATTTCACATGTTTCCGAGTACAGTATCTTTATAGGTAAGGTTTCCTTACCTAACCCAGGTTTTATCTTTATTTTATTATATATATTTATGAATTAAAAGATATACAGAAATAAACACTCGGAATTTACTATTGTCTAGTTGTGATTTGTTTGACTATTCAGGAGAAAAAACTAATTCATTTTTTCGATTCTTGCTGCAGTTTATTCTTTCGATTCATGGTGCAGTTTATGATTGTATTTATATAATTTCCAAATATATTCAAGGCTTCCTGAAATCCTCGAAACTAAATAACAACTTTAAAATTAAAAACGAATGCAGAATACTAATTGCACTCAGTTCATTTCATTCACCTCCCGATTGAAGGTTAAAGGATCATTGCTATGCCCATTAACGTCAATTCGTTTGTCCGTCAAGTCAATAGCCTGCGAAGGCCGACTTTACCTTCGAAAGGAGTCACTGCATCAACTACATTACGATAACCGCAGTGACTTTAGCTGAGCATTAATTTTATTTATGCTCGTTCTGGGACCAATTCGACCTCGCATCGCAATCTCGTAACGGAGCGCTCCAATGTGCGAAACTGAATGATTTATGGCACATTGATGCCATTGATCCGTAATTTTTTTAAAGATAGATTGCAATGAATTTAGCCATAATACAACGGTTTCGCAATAAACCTCCTATGCGGAACGAGGTACTCTTAAATCATCGGAAGCAATGAAACTTCTTTGCTCCCAAAGGGTGTAATTTTTCATTGATTCAAATCTATCAATGCTTTTGCAAAAGGAATCGATGAACGCTCCACGGTAATGTCTCCATTGAAAGTTGCCCTATCACACGAATGCTTAAAAGCACGTGCTTTGTTGCCGATTCTGCAATGAACCGCCAGCAAATATCAATAATAGGACTATAAGTGAAAACAAACACATCCTAAACGAATTAACTTAGACAGAACTTAGAAGGGCGATTACTTTATTTACGAAAGCGATGACAGGAAATAGGAAAACGAAATACGAAGAAAATCGAAATACGACCGATTTCTGCAGCAGGTCGATTGCAAACGGTGCCCAAAATGTTTCCCCTCGCTTTTTCCCTGCTCGAGCCTTCGGACCCCTCCTGAGGCGAGTTTGCTCACGTTCGCTAGAAATGCACACGTCCACGGAGCGCAGCGCACGCATTCCGACCATAACGGAATGAAGAGCGAACAGAAGATGGCCGGGAGTGCGGGAGATAAGGAAATTAATAAGGAAAGGAAAAAGAAACCCGGTACAATCCGTACCGCTGAGCTGTCAGTCCGGGTTGAGTCTGCTCAAAAGAACCCAGAGCAAAGAAAGAAGAGAAAAACAAAACGCGGTAGGTAGAAAGGGAAAGATTATTTTTATGCCGAGATCCCAGCCCGGGATGGGATGGAGTGGACTCTGAAACGTGTTAAGTCTTCACCCAGTCGGTTGGTCATTTCCCCAGCTCTGCTTTTTTTTATTGGGTTGGGGGCTTCCCGAAGTGGGGGCGGCAATATGTACATCTGGAGGCTGGCTGAGAGGAGGCGAGAGAGGGAAAGTGGGGTGCATATACAAATGAGCTTACCCTGCTAAAACTGTCATTCTTGAGTTGGAAAACCAGAGCGAAGCATGAAGAACACATCCTTCACCACTACACATGAGAGAGCATACTTTCCACCGCTCTCCAGCCCCTTAGCGCTTAACTC
>LYUA01000199.1:555021-573831 GCA_002093875.1 Calopteryx splendens | reverse complement strand
TTTGGCAACACTCTCGGGTGCCCAGATGAATATCCATATGTATATTCATGAACTTGTCACTCCATGGCACCAGCATGGCTCTAACATGGATATATATAGAAAAGTGAAAAGGGTGGATTTATTTTACCGTAGAAAGCGGAGCTATTTTTATTATGTATTATTAGAGACAAGCAAAGCATATTACGATCATGCCCCCTCCCCCCAATCCAACCCCAAGATGTGTTCCTCAACTCTTCACCATTAGGAGATGCTGCAGTGTAGAGAAAAATTTTAACAAAATTAATGCCCTTAGATAAAAGTAATGATTTTATTATATATGACTTGGGTAACCCAAATTAACAGAAAATATATGTATGCATATCTAAGAGATCAACATCAAGGAGTTGTAATGCATTAATGAAATTGATTACTATCTAAATCAAATGTGCGCTACATACACCACACAATCAACTATCTTTATTTTCAAAAGCAAAGGTTGCCATTGTGGCCAAGTTTTCTTCATTCAAGTTTGCTCCTCTGCCAGTAAAAATTTTATAAGATCAAATAAATTTCTCTCAATTAACATTAACACAGGGCATCCAAAGAGCTTCTAGACTGATGCAAACAAAGTTTGAGAAAACCTTATTATTTGAAATGCTATCAGTTTATGCTATGAGTTCCATAAAGTTATGGACCTTATTTTTGGTTGCAAAAAAACAATCACTTCATAATCTATCACCCAATAGCTATTGCTTCGAGCAGATCACTAACAGCAGAACCACAAGATAACACTAGTATCACTTTGCTAAACACGAGAACAAATCTGACAAGCAAAAGTTTGAAAGAAGTTATGAAGACTTATTTTTATTGTTCTAAATTCAACATGGTCTCAAGTTTGGCCAATGAATACCAGAGCTTATCTTACTAATCACAGAAATGGCAATGAAAATGTGAAAAGTGTTCTTAATTCCATGAAGATGAAATGTAACCTCTGATATTATTAATAATACGAACAGAAGTTTTTTGCAGTGAACCCAAAGGAAATGCCTAAGCCCACATAATAAGTTAAACTATTGTAATAGATAAAGTGAAAAATCATTTGGTGCACAACGTGCATACATATCTTCTTAGTAAAAATTCCACACCATAGAGTTTTTATTGCTGGTAAACCACAACTGAACCGATTTTTTCATTTCAGAAGTTCTTAAAAACACTTTGGTTATGAAATACATTTTGTTCCAAGTTTGGTTACAGAAATTGTTTTTTTGGACCAAACTCTCTACGAAACGCTTCACGAGAAGAATTTGTTACATATCACAACTCGGGGGAGAAAGGAAGGATTTGGTGGGGAGTGCAATAGACAAGAAGAGAGGTGAGGGGATGCACGTCACTTTTAAGACTTTTTCATCAAGAATTCTGATTTTGTTCAGGTGAAAAAGGTTTACAATATAAATAAATGCCATAAAACAAAACATTTAACTCATTTAAAAGAGCAAGAATTTCAAGATTGTTTTTTCAGGAACAACATCATTGCCCAAAGATAAATGATTTTTCTGACAGACTTACGTGTCCAGCTGAATAAGATTGGTGTCAGTAGAAGGGGCCGTTTCAGGTCCAGGAGTGGGGCTTCCATCAGAGGGGGCCTCTCCTTCACTTGTGACTGCATTCAAAGGAGGTAAGGAATTTGATTCTTCCTCAGGCTCAGGATGCATTAGTGTAAATGGCAGCTCTGCCACCAAATCACTGCAAAATAGCAAGTAGAAGTAAAAACAAAAAATACATAGCACCACCAAAAGAAAAACCTGAAGAGAGAGAAAAAACTTAACTAAATATGTATAACACAAATTACAAACCTCACATTAAGAAAAACACAGCAATACATTTATTTTCTTGCACAACTGTCCTCAATAAAAGAGAAAAACATTAAAATTATCATGAAAAAATGCAATAAATGTATAGACACCTAGTTATTAATTATCTTTCAATGTAAGTAAATAAATTCAACCAATAACCAAATGTACAATTAAGTCATTAAAAATAACCAATTACAACAATTGTGTAACAGAAATAATGATTTTGAAACTTTGGTTCATAATTTTTCTTCATTAGAGGAACTACCAATGCCAAATTACCACAAAAATCATTTATAATTAATCTTAGGTGACTAACAATCCATTTTTGCTTGAAGATATAGAAATGGAAAAACAATATGTTTTAATCCCAGGAACATTAACCAAATTTGCCACAAACTGTAGAAATACTGAAAATATATCCATAATGAATTATTATCTTCTCAATCCCTTAATTGTGGAATTATCATAGGCTCAAACAAATTGAAAAGAGTATAGTCTTTTTAGGCTAAGTCACAGAGACAACAGAGCACTTATAATATGCTAGAATGAGAGTAACAGGAAAATTAAGGTAACTTTAGAGACCTCCTATGATTTCATACAAATGCAGAGGACAAAGAGCTTGCAAATCACTTAAGAACTACATCAAATACACCACTCACATATAAAACAACAGAATATGATATCATAGATTGTTGTAAAGGTGAAATACAAGACACCATTCTTCATGGAGAAAATGAGCCTTTAAGTGCAGTATGTCCATGACAATGTCATATGAGAAAGGATTTTTTTTAAACATTTATGGAAACATTTTTTTAATTTACGTAATAAATTCACTAAGCAATTTTTTTGCCTTTGGTTAATTCAAATAGGTGTATATACTTGCTCATTTCAGCTGAGATTAGTTCCCAAAAATATCCTTCCAAGAACTGAAAAAAAAGTCCATTTCACTAGGATTGTTTCCCAACTTTCCACGAATTTTTTGTACACACCAGGTGTGGTGGAGAATATAATTTCATCTACGCCATTATTTTTTCTACTCCAATTCCACATGTTTTGCAGCTTGGCATTTTTGGGAGCAATGGATGAATGTCATCTTCACTTTCGCTGGAAAATTCTCCATTATCCATGCTATCAGAATTATTAAAATCACTTTGTTCACTGTTATCACTATCAAAAAGAGGCTTTCCTATTTCATCCTCAGGAAGTCATTCCCTTCTTACTGGCAATTGCTACAAGTGCGAGCAAACAATCGTGTAGTGACAATGAACAAACCTATATCTTCGGAGGACCAGCATTTTATTTAACAATTCTATCTACCACTTTGTAGTAGCTGAGTAAACGATTAGGAAAATGAAAAGAATAGCCTTCATGTGGTAGTACCAAAAGATTACATGCTAACTTTTTATAGAGGCACCAATAAATTCTCCATAGGACACAACGTTAACCGATCCTCCATTAGACGACCACCGGTCAACGAGACAGCGACCAGGCCAAATTGTACCTCTTAACACAAAATACACTTGCCGTAGACAGCCAGATGCAATGTGTACCCCAATGATGGTTGAATGCTACTTCATACACTGATCAGAGTCGACAATTGTTCCCACTTCAGAAAATCAGATACATGTTTACATTTGGACGACCACTGACTATGATGCGCCACTGACTGAATATCAACTGTTAAATGAAGTTCATTTTGATTGGTCGTTGCTATCATTCATGGTGTTTAATCTTGGAAGTTCTCATGGGAAAATAAATAACATACAGCAGTGGTCTTTATTCAGATACACAATCGGAATTAACCCCCATAGAAGCAATGATTGCATCATGAGGCCAACTTCTGAGTTACATCTTTGAAATGTGAGATCGTGGGAAAGTTCTACCAAGGACCAAGCAGAGTGAGAAAGAAATTGCACACAAGAGCAAATTTGAAATTATAACGGAGCACCACCGGATGTGTTTCATGGTGAGCTTACAGAAGTCAAAAAATACGATAGCAGCAAATAGTGTAAGAATTGTACATGTACCCTATGAATATCGCATTTCTTCTTTTGTTCAAAGAATGACTCTTTACTACTCATTCAAGAAGGGTAGAGAGATAAGTTTAAACAGTATTTTGGCCAGCATGTTTTTACCTTTGTAGTATTCACATGCTCAGTTTTTCTGCAGTATTGGTACATATTTTTAGAATGTCATTTATTGTCAATCATTTCCATCATATAAAAGAGCAAAGGAGAATTTTTTCATCTTTCGACAGAAAATGGTTGGTCGCAAAAACTTTCCGCAAATTACAAGGGTGGGAAAATAGAAATTTTGAACATTTTGAAAAATAAGGATGAACTGCTCTGTGATTAGTGATTAGGAAATTGAAAAAGAAGTGTCTGTGAAAAAGAAATCTCTTTGAAAAGGAGAAGAAAAGAAACATAATAGTTTTGACACTAACAAAATGACATTAACCAATTCTAGTGCATAATTTACACTTTTCACAAATGTAATTTCTCAACTTCTCATTTATGCAGTCATTGGGGTTCATACAAATAACTTATATTTAATGTTATATATGGACCTTAGTAAAAATAACATCTGAAATTGTTAAATTTAATCACTCCATTGATAATCTCCCTGTCTTTCATGCAAAATAGCATCCAAACCTAAGTACCAGTATTTTGTAAAACAGGGTTCTTTAAGCTGACAGTTTGCCCAATCTAACTACAATACTCTCTTAACCCCTTTTAGTTGACAACCTGTCTCGACAACCATTTTTCCTGGAACCGTTAGTGGTTGCCATGGATAGGTTCCACTGTATTATAATGCCTACAAATACTTACCATCAGCTATAATATGTTATAAAAGCAAACCTGGAAGAGAAGAGCAACTATGATAGCGAAACCCTGAATGAGAATAATTTTCATGCAGACTGATAACTCTCGAAGTTATCACTTGTGAAAAACCTTTAGTAAACAATGCAGACAATTGACCAGGTATCATAATACATGCTAACAAATGTACGTAAGATTGACAGAAAAAATTGTTTCAACAAAGAAATGAATATTAAGTTAATATGTGTGACATACAAGTCTTGAAAAAAATTATAAGACCGGAAAATCACAATCTTTGTGAGCGAAGGCCATTTTGGAGAGGCCAGCAAATTGCCATCATTGCAAGTCAATGGATTAATTTTGCTATGCCTCCCTAAAATGTATCACCAACACAATACACATCAAGCAGACCTATATAAAGATGTCTCTTTACTGATGACATAAGAACATTTATTACAAACCCCATAGAGTACCATTGCATGAGAGGTCATAAGTGTAAGGTTAGAGAGAGGTAGATAGAACCGGCCAATCAAAAATCTAATTTTTCCCTTGAGCAATAGAGGACCAAAGCCCTGCGAAAGACAGCACTCAGGAAACAATTGTTTTCGCCAAGTAACCTAGCTTGTAATCTAACTAAAACTAACTAGCTTGTAATCTAAAAGCTTGTAAACTCTATCAGACTCTAGTTTTATTTCAACCGTTAGTAGCAGTTATTCTCGTATGTGTACAGTAATAAGTTTCAATTTGGATACTGTAGTGCACGTAAATCTCTTTGGATAATTAAATTCTATCGTTTGAATTGTGTAACTTTCACGTTAATCACAAAACTTTTATTTCATGGTGCATTTCTTGGTTGGAAAAATCTACTACCACACACCCTAAAAATAGCCTAAAGGGCAACATGTGATTCAATGAACTCCTTGTTTCACCTGGTCAGGGTTTTACAGCTGCCGACGACCTAAAAACCTGACGCGGTGGAAAATCCGTAAAGACTTCACTATAATTGTGCGCCGGGAAAACACCAAAACCTACATGTACATCTGTGGTTCCCAACGGGAGAGATGAAAGGAGTGATACATGCCTAAACTTTATTGATTTGTAATTAACAAAACATTGATGCTTGAAACAGAAAATTCCTCTTTTTATGAGAAAAGATAATGGAAATAAAATGGAATGTAGGTATATGAGTTAATTTACAGTTTATGTAAGTCTAGAATGAACTTCCATTCTTCATTTATCATAATCCTCATTTTATAAATTCATTGAAAAACACACTCCATTACTAAAGGTCTCACTATGTTGTGCAAGTACTATGATAGAGCAATTATTCACTAATTATAATAGACTTTAAGGATTTTATGAGGATTGTAAACAAAAAAAGAAAATAGTAAAAATATTGGAAGGAAAGATACAATTAGAAATACACAATGATAATACCATGAGTCGTGTCATTTCTTGTTAACTAATGTTGAATGTGATCACCATATGGCTTAAGGATCCCAACTGGCTTGCAATTTTCAAACAAAGTTAATGGGTACTTTCATATTTCTTTTTTTTTTTAATCCACCATGTAGTGGTATATAATTTTGAATGTGGCAACATATGGTGATTCACCGAAATCATTTTACTTTCATTAATGTGCACATACTGGATTATGAATGATGGCAATACTTAAGGATTGTTTTATTTTCCATTTAGTTATTCACTAATTTACTCCATGTGCAAGGAGTTTCGATGATATCAAAGATATCATAATGATATCAGGAGTTACCTCCAATTAGGGAGATTGAGGACATCCTCAACAACAAAGTATCCTTCATAAGCTTCACTAGAAATTTCAAAATTTAAGGTTTGTGAGTGTGAGAAAATGAAAGATTTGTCCAGGAGGGGTGGTAATGCTATGTGAACAACCAGTGTCCACAGTCAAAACTTAAGGCATATGAAATATTCCTTTTTGTGAATTAATTTATGTAAATTTGTAATTATCTACATTTTTGGGCAATCGTGAACTTCAGCAACATGCAATAACTAAAACATATTGTTCCATACATATTATAATTAACATATTTACCAAATAAATGGCACAATTTGCTTGATCATATACTTCATAAAAATTTACTTACCCACCAAGAGGTCCAAGACAAAGCTTCACCTTTACTCTGTACTGAACAATGATTCCCAAGTTCTCTCGTTGTGAGGGATCAGCAATACTAAAAAAAACAAAAACAAGTGATAGTTTAGTGATTTAATTATATAAATCTTTATGTATTTATATACATATAATTTATATTCAACACAAATAAGTTAAATTAGAGGTAGCAGCATACATAAGTACCATGAAAGTTATAAAAAAATTTAGTTGGCATTTCTGTGCAATTTTTACAATGCAAAATGGTGAACCAACACTATTTCAGTTTACACAAAAAGAATCATGCAAAGCAATCAAAATGAAGCTGTTAACAATGCAAAATTGACTCAGGGAAATTGACATAAATAAAAAAAATCTATTTTTAGAATTGAATGCACACAATAAAGGCAGAACAAATTTGAACAACAAAAGTCCTAACTTTAAAGAACTTTATCATTTTAAATTTTCTCTTTTTTGCAATATGGTGATTAATGCTCAGAAGTTACATTATGAAATCATATCAATTCAAATGGAAACATGTAAAAAACAAGTGTTATTATATTATGCAATATAAAGCATGGTAATAGCTTTAAAATATAAAAGTGTCTGATAAAAACTATGCACAATGGATTATCTCCAGGCAGACAATGCAGAGCTAAAAACATAATTCCTTTCAAAACATGAAATATCATCGAAGATTTCTATTACACATGATGACAGTGTTAAATCTCATGCTGCATTGCATATATTTATAATAAAAGTTAATTAAAAACTTTTCTAGGTATGTAATGCATACATTTTTTGCTTTGCAGCAGTAGAATATCCATATGAGAATCATCCATAAAGGTTGCATAATCTCTACTTAGATACATACTATTATTTACTAGTGCATTTGAAACTGGGTGTATGCACAAAGAAAATGAAATGAAGGAAAAATGATGGTTCTTACGAGGAAAAAGGAGGCAATGCAAATCTAAAAACATAATTCCTTTCAAAATATGAAATCTCATCGAAGATTTCTATTACACAAGATGACAGTATTTTAGAAACATGATAGTTTTTCATTAACAAGCTAATTTTTCAACATGTGGATAATAAAGGGTATGTGTGTCCATTTTTATCAACTATTTATTTTATTCTCAGCTTTCATCATTTTAAGATGAAAATAAAATGGCTCAACCTGTGATACAACAAGATGTCACCAATATGTAACCATGATTTGTGGAAAGTATGAATTCATTTATACTCTTCACTTTCTGATAAATATGGAGACTATTATCCTTTGCTTGTGTCACAACCAACAAAACATAAAATCTCACCTTCACTCTGAAAAAGATCTTTATGTTTTATAGTTCTGAAGAGAATTGCTGTGGGAGAATGAACCAAAAATGAAGAAAATGGCATCTTGGGAAGGTAGTTGTGCTTCAAGTCAACGAAAGCTAGTTCAATTTTTAAATCTTATTACTCATATGACAATGAAAACATAAATGGAAGAGGAAAGTGCAGATACTATGAAGCAGTATGGGTTTTTCTAAAAGAGTTGAAAACATTATTTAGCAAGGAGAATATTAATATAATAATAAATCTTATGGTATAAAATGACGAGATTAGACATTTTTTGAAAGTGGTACATTATTGATACAGTATTCCCCCAGAATCTTAATACCCTAGAACTCGAACAACTTGCTTGGAATCTGAATGTCCGGCACGTTGTTTGTGTGTTTTGTAAAGTGGGGTGATTTCAACCACATTTTCGTATATAATAATAATGGCTTACTCATCAGCATTTGTCTATATACCTGTTAATCGGTATTAACAGTCTCTGAACTTTAATTAATATTGGCAAATGGAAATAAAATAACATTTCATATACTGAAAATCACCAAAATTCACTGTTTGAAATTACCCGCCTAGTGGATGAACTCAGATGAGGAGAGACAAACACGTCGTATTTATACAAAATATTACACAATGTATCACTCCTCAGGAAGGATAGTCATTAAATTGTAGCACGATATGGAATCGGGAAGTTATAACAATTTAAATACCAGTGGTCTTGTTCATTTGAGCTTGCCCTCTATGCTACATTTCCTAAAGTTCCCAAGCCACCCTTACATTACATCATTCAGTGTGTTGTCAGAAGCTGTAATGAAAGCATTTCATGAGATTTTTGCTCCTGACTTCATGCTTTTGTGGCACGTTACTTCTTATATAATAACAACTAAGTGCTTTCACCATGAGTCCTAAAAAGTATATTGTGGTAAATAGGAATGAGAGGAAAGCTACTAGAGCTAAAATTGAAGTTAAGAAAATTCTTAACGGTAAGTATGAAAGTGGTACATGAGTGGCTGACCTCACTTCTATGTTCAGGATGCCTAAATCAAATGTTAGAAAAATTAAAAAAAAAGAAATTTTCAAAGCAACTAATGCGGCGAAAGGAGTTAGGATACGGACCTCTAGGAGATCAAAAAGTATGTAAGAGATGGAAAAACTGCTCAAAGTTTGGATTAATGAAAACCAGCTGGGTGGTGATGTGGTTTCTGAGATGGCAATATGCGAGAAAATCAAGGTCATCTAGAGCGATTTAGAGAAAGGAATGCCTGGTACTAACGCTCAAAGGGAGGAGTTAAAATCCAGTAGGGGGTGGTTCAAGAACATTAAGAAAAGGACTGAAATCCATAGTGTTATGTAAAGAGGCTGCCAGTTCTATTTTGTACATACATATAAGAAATAAGACTGTACTAGGCCACAAGTCAATGAAAGACTGCCTTACTCTCTTGCTGTGTGGTAATGTTTGTGGGAGCTGCAAGATGAAACCTCTCCTCATGTACATATTACACCATTAAGAGCAAACTTAATATTATATGGAGATCAAATATAAAAGTATGAGTTACCATCCAGGTCTTAACTGAATGGACACACACGGAGTTTACTCCTTCAGTAAAGGCTTTTCTGCTGGAGAAAAATTTCCACATCCTCCAGACTTAGATAAATTGGTGGGCCAATGTAGCTTCAAGGTAAGATATTTTCCCTCTAATGCTAATTGTCTTATCCAGCCCATGGACAACCAGGTGACCTCGAACTTCAAAACACTGTACATCAAGACTATGTTTCAGAGATGCTTTGAAGTAACAATTGAAATGGCACTGACACTTGGAGAATTCTGGAAGAATCACTACAATATCCTCTACTCCCTAAAAATCATCGAGAAAGCATGGAGGGATGTGTCTTTGAGAGTAATGTAAAAAACCTTTGGCCTGAGTGTGTTTTTGCATGAGTCTTCATTGGGTCTATGGAACCAAATTTTGTTCATGACATTGTATCTCTGGGGAAGTCTGTGGGTTTGGAAGTCAGCAAAAAATATGTCAACATATTAGTGGACTCTCACAAGACTGAACTGACAATGGAAGAGCTTCAGCACCTCAACCACCAGCAGTAAAAAGAAATTGCAGAGGAAATATTTTCAGGGGAGGATGAGGGAGACGCTGGAACTCCCACTGCTGAAATCAAGGATCTTCTCTGCATGTGGTCAAAAACTCAGGTAGTAATTGAGAAGTAGCACCCTAATAAATCCCTTGTTAATAGGTGAGTCAACTTGTGCAATGCTAACATCATTGAAAATTTTAGAAAAGTTCAAGGTTGGCAACATCAGACCACTTTGGAATATTAGTTCTCAGAAGACAACATGGCCAGTGACCCCAAGCCCTCTACAATAGGTTTAGCATGGAGCATGAAAAGGCAAAGAATGCAGACACAAGAACCACCAGGAACAAAGATACCCGATGTTATATGATGTTATATGCAATGGAAGGTGACTCACCTTCAATGCAAATAATCTCACTGCTCCTCCAGCTTCTACATTCACCATCATAATATTTTTTAAGGTAAATACATACAGATTTTTATATTTTAAATTCAAATCTTTATTCCAATATTATTAATTGTTGATATTTTACCTTAAAATAGTGTATTTACTGTTAAAATCATTCTGAAAATTTGAGTTTGGAGAACCGAAGAATGGATTAATCTAGTTTCTTATATTTTAAAGGGGAGAAATTGCCTTGTTTATTGAATGTTTTGGAATTCAATTGGGGTTCTGGAGTAGATTAAGTACGGATTTCGAGATATTAACGTATAAATATTTGTTTTGATTGAGGAAAAGAAATTAGCATGTTTTATCAAGTGTTGAATGGTGACTTCAGACCTATCAATGGCAAGCAAATATTTCAGTGATGATATGCACCCACTTTTCACACAACCAATGGATCAGGGAATTTAAATAATTGTGTGTTTCATAGAACTCCTTATGTGGTACATAGTTATGGAATCTGATGATGTGCACCAGCCAGTCATTAATCACTTACAGGAAGAATACAATGTTACAGATGTCCCACTTAATAATTGCACAGAACAAAATTAATAAGATCACCATGCATGACATTTGCAATCCTTGCTTCCATGTGAAATTATATCCAGGACAGAAATGTTGACTGAATTCAACATGACATTCTCAGAATTCATACAAATTTCAAAGGAGTTGCTTGAATTAATGTTCACTAGGTATAAGGATTGCAATTTGAACAATAATCAAAAGAATAATTAATTCATATTGACAACAAAAAGCTGCATAAGCATTAGTAAATAAAAAATGAACATGGTTAAGCAATATAAGTGCAATACAAAAACTATCTGTTCATGGCTATCAAAAGGCATTCAATATTGTAGAAGGAAATTATCCACAGCTGGAAACTCTTCTCCCTTTGTGTGAGCCGAATAATAAAGCCACTAGGTGTAACCATTAGCTGTGCAGGAGGAAGAAGCTGCTAAACATGTGTTCTTAAGTTTCCTTTTTCAACTTTCAGGTTCTGAGTTTCTACATATGACTGATTTTTTTGTGCATTATAGTGTAAACATGGTTGCATGGTATTATTTTATAACCTTCATAATATAGTATATCTGTTACATAAATTTACTTCTCACTATGATATTTCACTAATGACAAAAAAGTGATGTGTCCACTAGAGGCCTCACTCTATTGATACACATGATGTTTAAATTCAGAAGAAATATTGCTTAATAAAATCCAAAATAACAAGTAAAACAAATATATTTACAGCCTGTACTGCATCAGTACCAATACCAATATGAAGACTTTCAAATATTAAAGGAGAAGGAAACGATTATTATTAAGATGAACCTTATTTAGGTAAATTCAAAGAATCTGAAAGAGGTGCCACAACAGCAGTGTATCAGGATTATTCATTGTGCATACTGAGAAATTTCTGTGTAAATATCATTCACCTAGAACAGGGTTAAAACCCAGATCCCTCTTTTTTTGGCCAAATACTTGAGCCAGTTAAGCTACCGAGGCAATTTCGTCCACTGTATTGCAAGGGGATGCATCAATAGCTTAACTGACAAAAGAAATTGGCTAGAAATTGGTGTTTCAACCTATGCTAGGAAGTGATTTTTCCACTATGAAATTTCTCGCTCTTGAGAGGGTTCCTTGGCAGTGAACACGTACAGCCTTTCAATACAAACAATTGTAGATATCAGAATCAGCTTCAATTTCAAAACTTAATGTGTAGTACAGAATTAGTATAAGTTGATGTTTTTCTTGTTTCTTTCACAAACACCTTTACTATTGCACTGAACAAATAAATACTTACTTTCCTGTTATGCTGCTTTGCCTGATTGATAATTTTTAATATTAATTTGTCAATAATAAATAATTTAATTTACAAAGAGACAGAAACTCCAAACAAAAGTAAGGGGATTTAAAATAGAGGAACTATAAAAACATAAAAAAGTAATAATTAAAAAAGGAAGAAATGAGGGCTGCATTAAATAATGCACTGACTTTCACAGAGTTACACAACCCTTAAAATTTACATAAATCCACACTTGTATAAGTTGCCAATTTGTCCAAATTATACTTATACAGCTTGCATATGAGCATAGAAAATATAATGTGTGTGTGACAAGTACAATACAAGGCATGAGCTACAAATTTAAAATGAAGTACTTGAGCCAGTTAAGCTAGTGAGACAACGTCTTCCACTGTATTGCAAGACAATGCAGAACAGGCAGAAAATCATGTTTTTTAACTTAACAATCCAAAAAATAGGGGGCATTAAGCCCCAATTTTTTGGGGCCACTCACAGGAATGTTTTCTGACTTCCTACTAATGTAAAGCTAAAGTTCCCATATTTTGCTTGCCATTAAATGTCATTGCGAGTGAATCCAGTGTCAGAAGAGTTGATTAAAATCTTATCAATTATCAAGAGGTTACTAAGAGTTGACTGAAATAATTCCTTGAGGTTGAACCTTTGTTTCAGCTTCAGATAGAATTGATTTAAACTTAATGACAGAGTCTATTGTGGTGTCAGCAACACCATTCCTGCTATTTTGCTATTTCAGCAGCAACTATTAGTGGAGTAATGTTTATTGAACACGCATATTTCATTCAGCACTCTTCAACCTCCTCTACCCTCTCCCCTACACCCTGCATAGTACCAGATTTGAGAATTTCCAAAAAAGAATAACACACACTACAGCCCATGTACATAATCAGATAGCCATCTCATTCAACTGTGAAACCTCAGCTGATGCACGCCATCAAGGAATTAAGATCACACATCTGAGGTGGAAGGCACAAAATAAAACCAAATGAACAGAAACATTCTAATGTGAATACAGGTGAAAAGATGATTAATTTTTGGTCAAGAAAAATATTCAGTTTAGCACACAATCCCCTTACAACTTCCATGGGTAAAAAAGTCCTTTTCCCAAATTTCTTGACACCCTGTATTCCAAAGTAAAAAACAAAAAACCCTCAAGCATGGAGTCAGTTGGTGGGAATATTACCCAAAACCCTATTAAGACCACATTCATAGAACAGGCTCAGGAACAATGTATGAATTTGGTTAGAAATGATGAACACCCTTGGTCATGATAAATACTATATCAATTTTTAAATAACTTATTACTCACAGAGACAGCAATCTGGAGACCAATAGAACACTGAATTTATTCCAATAGTCTATCAATTATAATGTTTTGCCTTAATGCTTACAAAGTACTTCAAAATTTAAATAATGATAATAAAAGTTTAACAAGTTTTCAAATTGCTATATAAAACCTAGTTCTAACAGTGTGACTTATGTTAACCAAACAAATCTATAACATTCTTACAACTTAAAATGGTTGAACTGAAAAATTATAAATTACATTTTTTCTTCAGCCATGCAAAAATACACAATGAAGATAGCTTATGGAGCACAAATAAAACATTTATCCAATAGACTAAAAACCTACTATACATAAAGAGAGCTATAAATGAAAAATATTTGTTTCAATAGTAAAGTGAACAAATAACTTTAAATTGGCATGAAAAAACTACTAGCTAATCACTACATGGAGTGAATAGCTTTCAATCTGCATCTTTATATGTATTCTAAAAAATAAAAATGCAGTGTTTCAAAAATGGTATAAACCAGCACTAATATAACTAGGGTACTCATTGAGAGTATCACAATTGCACTATAAGTCTAAAAAAAATGTATTCCTTATTCAAATACAAAAACTTTAAATATTTAAGTTACAAATAGAGTTTTTCTGAAAATATGTGAGTAATCTTAGTGATCACAACAAAAAATTTCAATGATGTTGATAAATATTGAAAATAAATTTCAAATTGCTCATATATTAATCAAATTCAAACCCCAAATAACAAAAAATAAATGGTTAATTTTTTAAATAGTTTTCATTATTTATTCTTGTCAGCAATTCTATTTTCATCTATTTAAAGATTAGGACAAATGTCCCATGTAAAAACTGACTATGTACCACTAGGATGTTATATGTTTATACTGACTTAAATCTTTTTCTAATTGATGAAAAAACCCACAGTAATCAACGCAAAGACGAGGGAGTTTACTTAGTACTAAGCCCTACATCATGTGAAATTCATAGATTAGGGTATGGGGGTTCTTTGTGCTTTTCTTTGTTCTTTTCTACTGGTATGATACAAGATCTGTTTTCCAAAAACTCACACAGCTCACGTTACGCAAGGGATGTCCAAAGCCACTAGAAATTAAACCCAGACCCTCCAGCCAGTAGCTGAATGCTCTACCCAGTAGGCTACAACACCACTAAATATCCTACCTATATTATGTTATATCTCAGACTATAGGCAACCCTCTGTAGATATTTATAGAATTATTTTATGCAAAATATGTTCTAGCATTTGGGATTCCAGCCTTTTAAATATAAATGTGATGCTCTGGCCTCACGGAATATTTGGCTATGGTACAGAAAACTATAATGCTTTTGCAACTTTCATAACAGGTCAGATTTGTCTCGACTCTTTTTCCTCGATTCTTAAACCATACGTTTTCCATATGTTAAGTGGCAAAGGGAACTGAATACATGCTAATGTAAGAAAATTCAATTCCAATAAAATTTTGTTTGGTTAAATATTCTAAAGTTTTAAAATAAAACACTTAATTACATAAATTAATTAACTTCAATGAAGCAATGTCAATGGGCATCATGCCCAAAAAGAGGTCAAATGCTAAGGCCAGAGGGTATTTAAATAAATTCTTTGCAGGGTCGGTTTCAGGTGGGTTAGGAAGGAAAGGGTTAATACTAAGAGATATCACTGCATCATTCTAGCATTACCGTAATGTAAAACCAATTTCATGTTAAACCACAACACTTTTGAGAAATTCCTATGACATAGCATTTTCCCTACAGCAGAATATGCAGAATATATTATATTCCATATGCAGAATAATATATTTAAAACATTAGCATCTAAGTTTTTTAATAAAAAAGTGTTAAATTATGTTTAATTTACTTTTCTGAGGTAAAATGTTGAAAAACTTGAAAAAAAATAATAAAAAAATTTTCCCAACCAAGAATCATACCTGCAACAAAATACACACAAAGTAATAAAATCCAATACTGTTCCTACTACCTGACATTGATGAGATTTTAACCATTTCTATTTGATGCTGTTTTTTTTCCAATTTTTAAAACCACTTCTCTAAGTTTAATACAAGGTGAGCCACCTCACTTTGCCAATTTCAATTTCAGTCAGTACTTCAAACCCTGAAATATGAAGGGGAAGTGCAACTGAAGTGTCATGACTTCTCTTTTTTAGAGTCAAACCATGGTCAGTTTATATTAAATATCAGAACAGAGACTCTCAAGTCTCTCAACTATATAATGCTTGATTAAGAAGTTCAATGGAATTCACGGGATACCAATAAGTAGTTTGAAGTAAACCAAATGTATGCAATATTAAGTGAATGCTATACATATAAAGGGTAACATTGCATGGAAATAACTCCCAATATACTCTTTGCTTTGTCTTTGCTAAGAAAGGGTTAAAAATTCTGCAACCACAAGTAAAATTATGTATCTCACAATGGAGCCCACACAAGGAAAAAATCAATCCTACATTAGGAATGATGAACCACAGTTTCTTAGAAATTGTTTAGGAAGAAGATGCTGGTTTTTCTATGCAACGTTCATCTCAGTTTCTCAAATACATGTTTGATAAATTAATATATATCCAAATATCCTATTTTAATGGGGAAAGCCCTTCATTGTTATATTCATCTCGACGTAAAATATCATGGAAAATATAAGCCACAACTTAAAAGATCATTCAATAAAATTATGATATAATAATTATAAACTTAAATTTTTTAATAGCTGTGGTATTTTAAGTTATTTTACTTGTCATAGAGCACCGTGATTACCATGCAAAAAATTCAAAACAGCTAAATCATGCAAACTATACTGAAGCAATGCCAACATTGCCTACCAACTGGCAAAATTTAATTTTAACCATTGTTATATGAAATAAATACTCAAAACTTGTAAACAATTTAAGCCATACAGTACACCCTCCACTTACGAATCTATACTTCTAGTTACTTTAGAATTACGTGTTGCTGAACTTATATCTACTAATCCATAAATTTCATAGATTTATTACAATAAAAGTTGTAACATTCTGATAAGACATTAGTTAATAAAGACCAAATGCACAAATGAAAATCCCAAAAATGTATAGACTAAGTTAATATAATAGAAACTTAATCAATAAAGACCAACAATCAACGAAGACCTTTAATCATTAAAGATTAATACAAAATCACAATTCAAATGTTCCTACTAGAATAAATATTCAGTGAGGCACATTTGACTGAGAGTCAATAGAAAATGAACAACTAGATAATGGTCAATTGAGTACTCTAACAGCCCACATGAAGCAAGATCAAGGATGGAGTATATAATAATAATAATAATAATAATATAATGCAATGTAATGCAATGTAATGCTAAGACAAGAAAATGCAATTAACCTACACAATAAATAAATAACTTAACAGCAAGCCTGTGGCAGGTAGATGGGCAATGCAGAGCTAATGAAGCACAATCAGCTAATTGTTCAACACTGAACAAAGTTAGCAGCATGCAGATTAAAACCCCCAGTGTTATTTTTCGTGGATAATTGAAGAAAATTGTCAAAATTAGTATTTTAAATCTTATTAAAAAATAAATGATTTTACCAAAAGGCATTTACCATCATGGATGGAGCCAAAGATAAAGAAAGATGACATGGAATGAAAGAGTGCACTTTATAGTGAGTACAGTGGAGAAATTTAGCTTAGGTAAGCCACCAAAAGGTTCATCACTAGGATTATTTGAATTTGAGTTTCATAAATAGTAAATATAAATATGACAGGAAACACAAATACATATAGATGCAGGCAGATACAAAATCAAGGCGAAGAAGTGGTGTCTTTGATTGCAAAACTTAAGAGATTTACTTTAAGGACCCACCACATAATCAATGAATACAGGAGTAATATTGGGTTTAAAATCACGATTGCAAATTAAACAAGAGAAAAATAAAGGGAATATTTTTTATATTGGTATAAATAATACTAATCTTATTTAGGCTATCATAGTTTATTTAACATAAACTGGTTTTTATTTAATCGACTTCAGTCTCAGTTTGTGATACCTAAAAGTAAACTGCAAAAAAATTAAAAATTTGATAAAATTAACTAATAAATTTGGAATACTAAATAAGTGTAGAAAAATCACATTAAGCAGTAGGTTTTTCAATAAGAATCAATTTAGTGCTTCTCTTAGCAAAACTACTTGCGATTTCTCCATAGTTTGTTCATATCAGGCTTTTCAAGAAGGTAGCCACAACATTAGACAAGAGTTATCTGTGAAGCACTAGCTTTCGTTTAAATTATAGAATGTACCTTTTTCTTCAAAGAAAAACATTTTCAGATGCCAAGTTTTCACAATTGGTATATTTTTGTGGTTTCTTAAGGGGCAATGGCCAATGAGACCTGGCTACTAATGCATTATGTATATTGATTATATTTTCCAAGCCAACAGTGCTTTTGAAAATTTGAAAGGTCTAGCTTTTGCAAAGAACATAGAAAACAGAGATGTACAATGTATAAAGATCTAGTAAAAGTATGCATAAAATAGTGAACTTAAAGAAGAACATACAAGAAAAAAACAGCTATGCACATAATTGAAATGCAACAAATTCAAAATTAAGTCTGTACCATCTTGAAAAGGTATAGTAATTTTAAGCTGACTAAGTAGATAGTCATGCAAGTTGCTATTAAGCTAATAATAAAATTTGATACTATAAATATAATAAATAATGAATCAAAATTATTTTCTAGCTTACTTAGCAAATTAAGGCATTGATAGAAGGATAAGTACATGTGAAAAACAACAATCAATGAGTAGATTTCCTATCACATACATAAAAAACACCTACGGAACTAACACATAACACACATGCACCAGAAAATGGAAGAGAGATAAATCATATCACATCTGGTGCTCACAAGACTAATGGCAGTGACAAAATGAAAAATGTCATCTAATTGTATAGTGTACACATAAAATAGACAACATTTTCAATAAACATAGAACAATAAGGTTTTTTTAACCCTTTTGCTGCCAGCCCCTTGCAGGT
>LYUA01000199.1:471116-486272 GCA_002093875.1 Calopteryx splendens | reverse complement strand
AATCGTTCGTGCAATTATTGCAGCAATAAATGCCCCATGTAAACGGGCCTTTAGGCTAAGTTGCAAACGGGAATTTATGAAACAAGTTTGATAGGCAATACAAGCTAAGACACCTATAAGGAAGGAAATTTAAGTATCACATCACTCATGATTGCAATGAAAGGCAACAAGATCAACTTCAATGAATGCCTTTCCACTAAGTATTGGAAAGCTAATAGAAGAACTAACTGTATGATGTGAACAAGTCATAATGGAGTAAAATATTAAGCGGTCACTAAGTGTACAGAATTAGCATTCAGCATTCCAAGTAATGTTATTTTTTAGAATCCAACAGAGGTCAATTAAATATATCTGAAAAACACGAAATAGTATGCAACTACATATCCCTCAACTCATAATGTTATCAATGCTCAGATTAGAACAGGTTCTTAGCAGAGAAAAAAATACTTCTAAGGAGAATTAATTCATTAACTACTCTTATAAAAAATTAATAAAATTTTATATAGACTGGAAATCACATAAATGAAACACTTGAAAGTGTTTCAAATAATGAATCATAATAAGTGTGCACTGTAATGCACAATTAATCATACCAAAAGAAATTTCAAACATATGAAGGGCAAATGACAAATTAAAAATCCATAAGAAAAATAATGTATTTTAAAATAAAAATGACACAACATAAGATTCACCAATTCTGAATAATTTTCACAAGTGATGTGCAATTGTCACTCCTAAAGCGTTCAATGATTAAATCAAATTTTCTAAATGAAAAGTAAATGATATTTGAAAATGCAGAAAATAATTTAAAAAATAATTATCAAGTGAGCTAAATGACACCATCAATTTTGAAATTATTAAATTGTGAGCTGCTTTTTCCCCACATAAAATTTACTATTTGCTAATAGTTTCTTACTGAGATACTCAAAATGTAATATGTTTTTACCCAATTTATCAGAGCATGTAGAAAATGCAGTGATTTTCATCACATGATAGCAATGATAGAATTCCACATCGATGAGCTGGAAATTTCCTTACCAAAATTGAAAATTTTCTATTTACAATACATTTTCCTGAAATCAACAGCCATCACTTGTAAATTGGGGCCATAAGTGCTTTTAAAAGAATAAATTTTAGGTGCATGATTTTAGGTACTCAATGTATGTATATGTAAAGAAAAGTAAAATTCTGATATTTTGAAATTAAATAAGTGTCATTAATTTTAAACCATCAAAAATTATTTTCTAAAGATAATTATGTGAGAATCAAGTGTTTGTCGCTGACTTAAGATCAATTTAATTTATTATCCATATAAATATTGAGGAAATAAGAACTATCCCAAATAATTCATTCTAATAATACCTAAAATGACTGAATTATAACCCTTTTAAATTTGATGCAAAGCCAAACTTATAATTCATCAATGAAGAAAAACTTAAAAAGTATAACAAAATACTGCATTGCTCTGCTGTGTTAATTTTTAGCACATAAAACTACAACATTTTAATGTCACCATGAATTCCATTCCCTAATAAGCAACTTGAATGAAGCCATAGCAATATTAAGAGTTACTTAATAAATGCTTACGTGAACTCTAAATCAGTCCCACTGTGAAGCTTATGATTGCCAAAAAATAAAATTTCACCATTGAGTGTGCATTCTGTTACCATGAAGATACAATCCAATTGAAAAGTGATTATGTGAAATTACAAAAAAGCATCAGCATCCTTAACAATAGAGCAAAATAATATTAGAAACTGATATCTACCTCTTGTGCATCCATCCCTAAGTTGCTTCTTTTATATTTTTCTTCACATGCAATAAAATGATAAGATCCAACTTCTATCTCAAGACTGATCAAAATATGCATATTGATAAATAAGAACACTCCAGATGTTTGCTGCAAAAGTTTTCAAAACAAAAAATGTGCAAGTTAAAAGATTGCCATATAACCTGCCGCTATCATGTTTTCATTCCTTACTCATCATTAATTTTTCAAATTTGCAATATTGAAAAACTCAAGCCTCCATTTATACTGAAGTCTACAGACCTCTATTATACATGGCCTTGCCATGTTGTTTTGAAAAACTGATGTTGGCATTGTCTAGCAAGTTAAACAACTAATGTTACAGTAATTTCATGCCTTCACACATGTCTCCTCCACTTAAAGTTTTCCTATAAGTCTTCTCTTTAGAACAATGATTGAAATTCATGTGATCATTATTTCAGATGCCATGGCATCTACAAAACATTTACAAGCTAACTTCTCCCACAATGCAAAATTTTTCAGAGTAAGAGTAATTAAACATCAGGGCCAGTTAATAAGACAGGAGAGCACCAGTTATTCATTTAGTTTATTGTATGCACCATTAAATGAAGAATAATCAAATCCCTCCCTCGCTCTGGTCATGGAGCAATAAGTGAGTCAAACCCTCCCTGCCTCAAAATTCATGTTATCAACTATGAAATGTGCCCCAGACTAGTTTTCTATTACTTAAAGAGTTATTATTTTTATTTTTTCAATTAAATAATATGATTAAGGGTAAATTTCCTTAAGAAACCTGAAGATTATCATTTGCCTTAAACAATCCTTCACCAACTACAGATGTACTTAACCTCAAGTTGCTAAGTTACTGAATTAGATTGAATTAATTCATTGAAATGCTGTTGAAAAACCACAGCTATCCTAAGGCCCAGTTCCAATTCTTCTCCTCCCCAAACTCAAATGATTTCATAGCATGTCAGTATCTCCAAGGTGGAGAGGAGAGATGAAGGAGGACCTAGGTGCCCAGGTGGAGGCCATGGGTAACTGGGTGGAGAGAGGGGTAGTGAACTGGGTTTCTAAATAACTGTGAACCTTGTTAGAGGATACCCAGGTATTTAAAAACCCATTCACCATAGTTTAAAAAAACCTGAGTTCCAACAGCACTTATGCATATCCATTAAAACACAGTGGAAGACTTGGCCTGGGATGCTATCAGTTCCAAAGCATGATATTTCAACTGTTTACGTAAATTAACTACCAAAAGAAACAATGAAAAAAAAAATAATTTTAGTAGTTTCGGAATTTACATAAAAAAATTAATATCACATACAATTAATTAAAATTCACGCAGCAGGATTTGCTCACTCAATATGAAGATATACCTGTTTATTGCAAGTATGAACATAATCAATTTCACTGAAAGGAGTGTATGAAAGTATATGACAGTGTCCCTGGGGTTGCTCCCAAATTATTTCATCATGCTGAATGATGGTTTTGCTGGCAATGCAGTGAGGATCTTCAGGTCTTAGATTGCTGACTGCAATGCCACTTCAGTGTCTTCAGACCAAACGATGATGTATGCAACACCAGCATAGCCATAATCCAGCAGAATGGAACAATTCAGGAACAACCCAAAAACCATGTTGTTTTCTGTAAATGATGAATGCTCCATGCTGCTTCCGGAAATTTCCATCATGTAGGTTGGTCTGTTGAGCAATGGAGATTCCCGGAAGCAGCATGGAGCATTCATCTAACAGACGTTGAGGAAGCCTTAAGAACAATTATCTGTAAATCACTGTAGAGGCCATTGTTACAAGTGTTGAAGCATATCAATAAAAATATGTAAACAAGCCACAATAAGTTACACAGGAATGGAAATTATATGCAGCTAGTATGGAAAGTCATTTGAGAAACTCCTAGACTTTGGTGTTAAGGCAAGTAAACTATGTAACTAGAAAAGTGCTCAGCCATATTTGCTAACAGTGCAAGTAACTACAAATTTTTTGGGGGTCACTGACCCAATGAGAATGAACACAGAGCCACTGAGACACTACTAATACATGAGTACACCTATAACAGCTGCCTACATTTGACATACAGGTTGCCTAAATAAACGGTTTGAAGACAGGCTACCTATAATATTTTGTTGTTTAGATGCCCAAATAAATGATCTGCAACCTTAAATCATTACCAAATTAATGTACATGCTATGAGACATGAATTGATATTAGGTTTTACCTATTTGCAGATACAATAAAAAACCAATTTCACCTTCAGCAGTGTATGACTATATCTGCAAAATCCTTCAATTATGTTGTATGACAGTTAACATGTAGTGGGCTTGTTGCGAGACTAATTCTGAAATCAAGGGGTTACAGTACAAACGGCCTATGCATGTTCATACACTGGTTTCCATTAGATCACTGAAGTTAAGTAATGCTGCATAAGTGACCCTCCATACCTTTACCATGGTGCTGTTGTCCTTTATCTGCATGTTACAGGCAGGTAAAACATGGGTCAGCACAATGGACCAAAGAGGTACCAGTGCCCTTGGGGCTCCTGTTGAAGCTCTCCCCCCTATCACCCACAATTTATTTTAAGCCAGTAATTATGAAAATGCTAGCCTAAAAGAAATTGGATTGAAATTTGAAGAGGCATGTAGTAAAAAAATACATTAACTCAAAGGACCTCACAGTATTAACTGCAATTTAGAAGACCAATCAGTAGCTTGTTACCTATGATGGTATTCATAGAAATGTATCAATGATAGACATTACCTCATAAGAAAATATAAGAGAAGGTATTTCTTAGGGAGTCACTGAACACAACCAACTCTTCCTCCAATGACATATAGCAAGAAAATAATTTGGGGGTAAAAAGGGGGCTAATATTGACTATATATAGCCAACTGCCCTATAACAGAAGTTCTCTCTACCCCCACCAGTAGTGTTTATGTTCACCTACTTTGTGAGTCTATATTCTTTCCAACTATGTTTTGATTAAATTGAACAAGGAAAGGTTTAAAAAAGTTTTATTATGGTATTTTCCTGAACACAAACGGAAATGACACTAAGCATGAAATTCCTATAGTACTCAACAGTATCAGCCATTCATATGGGAAAAGGATTTTGAGGGGTGCCACTGTATATAGCCATGCACCTCAAGTCAATAATCTTGAAACTTAACATTTTAAACTTGAGAGATTATTAATTTTTCTTTATGAATATAACAAACACTAAATATACATTTGCTAATTAAGAATTCAATTAAAATAATTATTCTGAGACTGAATTCAATCATCAAACAGCCATACTTTTTTTTAAATCAATAGTAAATGAATAGCTATGATATATTTTTATCAACTCTTTTCTCCCGAATTTTAACTCTGATCCCACAGAAGAAAAAATATTGTTTGACAAATGAAACTAGGGCCTCCTCCAAAAACTCAAATAATTTACAATTTTGAAAATATATGAAATGTATGTAGAGTATTGAACCAGATGAATCTGCTAGTTGAATAAGATATATAATAACTTGCAATGAAAGCTAAAAAGCCATTTAAGTATTTATTGATTTTCACAATACTTTCAGGTATAAACTTCTACAGGTATAATATTTAAGATTAGTAACAATTTTGTCTTATTAAATTTCACTTTATTGAATTTTTGTTAACAATTTTGCAAAAGATTAAATATTCACAAGTGTTACTTTCAGTAAAAACAAGAAAGCAAGATGTAAAAACTTACCAAGCTTAAACTGCGACTTCAAAAAGTGATTGGTGGTAACTATTAAATTCAAACAACATAAGGAAAGAAATTGCATATTACAGACAGCCATCAAGATTAAAATAAGCTAGGAAAGTCCAACATTTCTTTGACTTCACATTACAAAAAAGCAAGAATGAAATCATGCACTTCATGAACACATGCTTAAAGCAACAGAAACCAATGAAAAATACATTGGCACCAATTATATAAATAATTAGATACAAATTACTCATTTGAATTCTAATAACCATGGTATGGTAAAATGTACTTGCAACACAAGGATAAAAAAATTCAAAAGAGATTGTAAACAATGGCATGTTTACAAAGTCCGATGCAATTTAACTATGCATTTAAATAAGAGGCAAGTCGTTAACTGGAGCTGCCAAATTACTACAGTTGAGGCCACTGTTATTTTTCTAAAACCACATTTATGAATAGAATGTACACATATTAGATGGTGTTATCAAAGAAACTTAGCTCAAATAATTTTCTACAAACAGAAAGGAAGAAAAAAGGCTAAGATGAAGTAAAAACAATCACCAATACAATATAAATCAATTTGGAATGCTGCGTCAATTTTCTTAACAAATACTTGTCCATCATAAACAAAAATTTGGTTTCACATGATAAACAAAAGTGATGAGTTCAAACTTGAACAAAATACATTTTTTTGCAGCTCTAGAGTGTCTCACAATATCAAATTACTCAATTATTCTACAATATTTACAATGCATAAATAACCATGACACCAGGTCATGAAGCAAATAAATTCCAATTCATTATTCAAATGGGTATAATTCACCACTCATTGCAATTCCAGAGACCAGAGATAACAATATCACCTCCCAAAAGCTGCAACACTATATGCCCACCAGCAATGTTTCTGTGGAATGCACCTTGAAACCACTTCATTATATTCACTATGATCACATGCCTCTTTTCAAGCCTTAAACAACCATTTTTGAGAGAACTAGTGTAAATCCATACTTAATGGGATGACTCCTGACATGGTGTTTTTTGTGTATCACTCAAGTCCTTGGGTCTGGAGTAAGTACAACAAAAAACAAGACAGGAGAGCCTTGATGGTTCCCCCAAGGGCAATGTAGTGCAAAAGAAACACTTGAAGACATGGGTCAACAGGAATCTGCTTTGTTTCAAACTAATATTCTCCAAGTTCCCATGTGCTCTAAAGTGCCCTTCAGCATGAGCAATTCCCATTTTGGTTTGCCACATCGTTGGGAGTGTCTTTGAGGACAACTTCCTGCACTAAATATACATTAAGGAAAATAAAAACAAAATAATAAAAATGAAATAGCGCATAGCAATGTACAACCAAAATTAAGACTCAACACAAATGCTCTCTCCATAATGTGACTCAAAGAAGATCAGATAAAAAACAATGTGTGTTCTGAAAAACACCATATTTATAATCTCATTTTAAACACCCCTTCTCAAAATTTATGACAATTGGATCAATTAAAGAAGCCTCCGGTCAAAAATTATAATAAAAGAAAAATATAATATTAATTTAGAAAATAATGTTATAACAAAAGAATAATTCTTGAAAAACAATTTGTGTCTCTTAGGGCCAACACTTGGTAGTGAAGAGAAAGAGTAAAAATATAGTTTTTTTTAGAACATTTTTATATTTGTGAAAATTCCATGAAACTTTAAACCAGTATATATCTAATTCAATAACTATGAGAAGTTTGTGTCAAAAAATCACCAAATGCATGGGAAAATAAATCTTCCACCCATTTTGAACTATTATGGCTTTCTTTCACACGATGATGCAAAACACTATACGAAAAAAATACAAAAGAATTAAAGTGACTTGATATTACACTTAGTCCGAATATCTCTTAATAATCTACTTAATGATACAAAATGATTTCATTGACTTTTACACTGGTTTAAAGGAAACACAAAATGTTTTTTGTAAAAGTCCAAAAGAGGGCAAGATATTATTATTTAGATCTATTCTCAGGAGAAGAGAAATGGCAAGATGGTGAAGTGAAGTTTCTTCATGAAGAAATTATAAACTATGAATCAAAAAATATACTCAAAGTAACAGGTTTGCCAACAATAGATTGGCATTAACATTTTTAATTGTATCTATAGTTTTTAAGGGGTAGATCACATGTGAAATTTGAGAAGATATGGATTTAACATTTTATCTCAGGGATTAGCACCATTGCCCTTATAACATCAACAGAAGATTAAGGCAACAAAAAGTAACTATCATATTGCAAGCATCTGTCCTAAACAGGACAAAGATTTTTGGCCATTTTAAATAAATTTCCATAATGAATCCTCTTTCAAACTTTTCTCACTCATATTTTCAATGCTGAAAATCGTTCATTGATATTTCCTTTGTGTGAAAATTCTTCCAAAAATGGACCTGATTCTGAAGTACTTATCAATATGCACAAAATTCAATACATTTCTTTTTTTACCTCATGGGAAGCTGTAGTATGAAGTGCAGTTCTGAAAATTCTTACACTATGAACCTGTTATATCTTAGTGCAATGTTAATCCACCGTATCAAGTCAACGGAAGCCACTGGAGTCAACATATTAATTCAGGTAAACAACACCCATACCACACAACACAGTTAACCCTGATATCTTGTCCCTGGAGTCTAATGTATCAGCACTGTGGGCCAAGAAAAATACTTAAATGTCACTCTCTAACATTGGCCCTAACATGACACAAATAAATTTAATAAAAGTCAAATAAATTATATAATTTCATCTGCTGTTGGAATTATTCCTTCCCCACCATAAGGCAAATGAGAGCAACCAAGCCTGATAATGTTCTCCTTGACTATTCCGCAAATTCCATGTTTATAATAGATTATTCAACTCTAGCTAAAATGTGCATGAATGAATAGGAGATAGAAAAACATGAAATATCAAGATCTGCCATGTGAACTAAGACAGATCAACCCTGGCTATTCTGTTAAGCTAATAATTCTAATCGTAAGGCATGTTCAGTAGAGTGAAAGTGCTAACTGATGGAATACATCAAGTTCATCCTAGCCTGCAAAGTGATGCATCTGCAGCCGATCATCCTCCTGAGGTACCTTTGCATACTCCAAGCTCATGACCTGATGGCATGTCAGCAACCTATCTAGTGCTGCCATGACGTGGCTACCAGTTTCTGGCTATTATGATTGCAACAAAACCTGGGGTTTGCCAGAGACTCCTACTAAGTAGAATAATAATATATAGAAGTATAATAAAAATTTATGTTCTTCAAATGAATAGATGGTTGGAAAACATTTAGATGAAAGACTTAGAGAGAGATGTTACTTTAAATTAGTTCCACCTGACCTTAAATATACTTTTCGAGTTCAGAACCTAGACAGAAGGATGACATTGAGTAGCAATGAAGAACCCTATAATTTATTCAAATAGTTTTGAAACATATAGTGTCACAATTATTGTAAAACCTTAATTTTGGAGTCATTTCAATCCTAAGAGTACATGAAAAACCAACTGTAATAGCATAAAGCAAACAAATATTATGCAACACTGGGAATAATTCTAACCACAGCTCACACTGGTAGTTGGGGCCATAAGATGAAGTTAAAAGAAATAGACTGCTTAAAAAACCAATACAACAAATCCTTATTCCCAGAAATCATTATTAAAATTTTTAGAAAATGTGATACAGAATGATCCAGTCACCAATTTTTTTTTAAATAGCAGCATCCTAACACCATTTGGCTCAGGGTAATATATAGACTATGAAATGGTGCTTGAAAAAGCAAGAGATAGGAGTCTATAAATTCCTAAGACCAGAGGTACTCAAACAGTGGTACTTGAAAGAAAAGGTGGCACGTGAATGACCTTTTTGAGCAATGAAATTTTGAAAATAAACTTTTTTGATATCTAAAGGTAAATTGCCAATGTGCAACAAAGGACAGATGCCCCAGCAGCTTCCACCTAATTTTGGTAGAGTGAATCTTTAAAAATGCAGTGAGCCTTTAACAAAGACTTAAATGGAGAGAAGAGTAATTACAAATTTGTAATCTATAAACAGTTATGCATTCACAGAATTTCCATTTCTGGAGCATGTATAGATCGTCATTACGGACTACAATTTTAATGATTTATATTGATAATCACCCACAGAACCTACATTTTTGGGCTTACATAACTACATTACTTATGTTCCAGCATTTATACACCTTTTAATCTTTTCGTGCATACACCCTATTATTTTTCACAAAGAGTAGGGATCTGTAAAATTTTTCCCGCATTCCATTATTTCACCATTTACATCATAATACTATAATTCCTCCCATTCTCGATATATATATGAAATTTGATTTCTTTTGTTTTTTATGCACTCATACTCGATTCCATCATCTCAGTTACCTCACAGAAGCTATATAGGACAATATGAACGTTTTAAGGACCCCAGGGAGCATTGATTCAAGTCCTGGTGAACCCTAGATAACCTTAGTTAAACACAAGTTAGGTGATTTTTTGTTAGCTGGCTTAAAGTCTTAAAAGAATGGCACAGCTATTTTTTATGTGAAAATAATGGTAGGAATCAATTTCTTCCTGATTTCACCATAAAAATGAAATTTTATAGCACGTTATATAAATTTAAAGAAAGTAATTGGTATAAAATAAACAAAATGGTCATCAACACCTTTGATTCAAAATACATATTTTCTCAGCTCATGAAATATTCATTGAGGATGTTAACAACATTTCAGAGATTATTTTGTTTTGCAATGAGAAAAGGCACTTTATGATAAAGTACATAATAAATGGTGTAATGATGCAGTAATAGCATAGGTTGTGAATGATATTTACAGTTCTTTACAACTCCTTAAATCTTAATCTTTAACACTGAAAGTTACTTTCATAATCAGCAGCTAAAGCAAAAATGCCAGCAAGAGACTGTGGAAAATTGATGTTTACTAAGAAGACATTAATGTGAATAATTGTAAAGAATTTAAGACAATGGTGAAAAAGAAAATAGAATGTAGAACTGCTGAAAGCCAATTTTAGCATTGTCCACAAGGGTGAAAGTAATGAATACATATTTTCATCAATTAATCTCAACTGAAATTTCTCAGAATGGTAGCTAATTATTACTTAAGAAATCATAATTCGAAGGTAATCAGGCAAATATGCAATCATCAGGAGAAATAATACCTAGTTGAATAAACCAAAATAAATTGTTAACACAATTTATATATTAAATTAGAAAGAAGACATCCTACACTTCCTTGAAGACCCACTACCATGAAAACAGCATCCATGAGAAAACTATAAATTATATCATTTAATTTACATTAGGGATAACTGAGATGTGATAAAAATTGAGGCTAGACTAACTCCTGGAAAAGCAACCTTAGCTTCATCATAATCTCTTTGATGAAAATAATCTTGGTCTAAAAAGGTATAAAACCATTTATGCCAACAGCAGAAGGAACATGTGATTGGCATTTACTATTTACAAAATAAAGAGACACAAATCATGCCACATATTGATTTTACTTACCTGATTGGAGTAAAGTTATGCAAGTTCCAGGTCCAAAGGATATTACTCATACTTATAACACACACATGCAGCCAACAGTTACTTTTGTACTGTAACTTGGGCTCAATTAAATGAAGTGAAAATTCACAATATTGCAATACTGATCCAATTGTGAATCTAAATGTACAGGATCTGAACTGCTGCTCGGGACTTAATAATTCAAACTTCCATTAGAATGATGATGTTTAGTGCAATGCAATATACTTTGTGGTGAGCTGTTACAATTTAAAGTCAGCACCAATTAGTCCTGCAACTATACGACATTATAGCCTGACATTAAATTTTTTAGCTAGTGGTATTCCAGCATGCATTCATATAGTCCCACCAATTCTTATGTTTCCTATCAATTCTTTATGACATAGGTTTTTTTCATCTTAACTTAATTACATTGTGAAAAATTCAATGGCAATTCACAGTGTAAGGGAACGCCTGGGTAGCTTAACTGGCAAAAGCACTCGGCTGGAATTCGAGGGACCCAGGTTCCAGTCCTGGTTCAGGCGAATGATTTTCGTATCGTGAATTTTTCACATATGTATATGGAACAGCGGGTGATCCATTAAAAGTTAATCTTAATATCTTTCAAATTATATTGCTAATAAAAGTTTGTTTTCTGGCTGATTTTAATCTATTTCAAAGTTCTTTATCCAGTAGACCTAGATTGAATAGGCATTTGATACATACTAAATGGGACTTTGACAGTATGGCCAAAGGAAATAATGGTTAGTTAAAAGTTTTCAATCTTTTGATGCCCATTGAAAGCTTTCAACGACCTAACCACTTGATACATGCATTAACACTTTTCTTGAATGACTGAGCTCTAAAGGAAAGCACAACAAATATATGATTAATTAAAAATTCACATATGGCCAACTACATGCATCATTAGTTAGGACCCCAACCACACCCAACCCCTCCAAAGATGACAGAATCACTCTATAAAAAGAAGGCAAAAATGGAATTTGGTCGGTGAACTACTGGCTGCAACATAATTTTTTCTCAAATTTACTTTGCAAAATATTTGGAGAATGTGGGGCCAATGGATGATTTTCCAAATTTAGCAGTCTCATTTTCATATTATGTCCCCCTACAAGGTTTGATTAGAATCTGAAGATTACCAATGAATCCCATTTCTTGCGAGTAAATTTCAAGAACCAGGACATTTTAAATGGCTCAAAATAGAGCAGAAAAGATTACCCGACGTCTAAAAAAATAAATATAGTTTTTTGAACACCCACATTGGGATAGAGGCAAGTGGAAATTTTTTCCTCAGGCCTCTAATACGACTATACAAGTTACAATACATTTAGTATCATAACTTGACTCCCTAAAAAATTTCTTTGCCCCAAGCTACCAGACTCAAGTGGTACTGTTAATTACAACCCAAAATCCACTAAATGTAATCTAACAGGAGACAAAAAGTAGATAACAACTGAAGATTAAAAAGAAGAGAAGAAGAAACTGAATCTTAAGCAAAGAAGCAGGCAACTTATTAACTGAGTAACTGAGCCACGTTCGTGAGAAAGCATTTGTGTACACATGAATGATGCACTGATTATGTCATAAGATAGGTCTAATCTAAAGACAAATTACCTCAAAATCAAAATGAATATCTTCAAACGTAACTGTAACAACAATTCAATTTAATGTTAACTAAGTAGCTATGAAAAATCATAACTATTTACAGGATGCCGGAAAGATGACCACACCAATGATTGCAAAACTTATGGTACATAAGTGCTGGAAACATCAGTTCACAACATGGAAATGTCCACTATATATAAACCTAAAAACGATGATAAATTCAAGGGTATATTCCTAAAATAATCAGTGAATTAGTTCAATAAATGCATCAATTAGAATGGAGTAAAAGACATACACTGGTGAATCAATTGTCTAAAGAAGAGTCATAGATTATGTATAGAAAGTCCCAGAAATACTGTACCACAGCTTAACCATGAATGTGAAATGATATTCAATAATTTAAAAACTTTGTATTTTTTATTCTGTTCAATGTTTTTAGAGCATATTTTTGGTTGGAATTAACAACTTAGCTCCAAAATAACAGAATTGAGTAAGAATGATCTTTATTTAATTACTCATCTTTGGTTCAACTCCACTTTCCAACTGTAAAAAATTATTAGGGCACAATATATTACAATTGTTACTAAATAAGGTTTAAGTAAATAGCAGTGAAAACACTATTTTGCCTTTCTTCAACAAAGTGTTTAAACCTTTTTAAGTATATGATATCATTTTCAAGGTCCTGCAGTGAGAGGGAATGTTATGAAGTCGTGGAATTAATGTGCTCAAGTTTCTTATGGTACAATGCCTCTCTTTTAAACAGGTGACATGAAGCAAAAATATCTCATTTTAAAGTTTCATCCAAGCCTAATAAACTTCAACCTTAACCCTTTTACTACCAGCGGGCTGATATATCAGCCGTCATTGGTTGTCCGAAAACTGCCACGGGCCAATATATTGGCTCACTATGTTTACTTGGAGGAATGTACCTAATTCTTAAAATAGTCAATAAGCTATAAAAAAGATATAATACACCATAGACAATTTACCTAATAATATTGTCAAATTTGACATAAATACGAAATTAATTAAGATTAAGTACTTAACTTAAAGGGTAAACAATATTTTTTCCTAACTTCATGGCATGGGCTTGGCAGTTTTCAAACAGTCTAACTGCAAGGGGCTGGCAGCAAAAGGGTAAAAGAGTTCCCCATCCCTACAAGTGTTTACTTCGTGGAACAGAGATTTTTGTAAAGAGAAATTCTTTGTGTTAACTCTTCGCATCAATAAAGAACTGTGAACCAGAACTTTCTATTCTCTACAGTAAAATTGCTCATTTAGGGGTAAGCTGTGCAACTTCATATCTGATTACCATTCAAATAATATAAATATATTAATCATTACAACTAAATCTTCAAATAAAACATGTCACAAACATGTACCATAAAACAATGCCCATTCCTAAAACAACAACAATTTCAACAATACGAATAGCTACATTTTAAACCTTATCTTCTCAATAGATAGAAATTTATGACTCTATTAGTGTTCAGATACTGCAACTCACAGGCTCCATGTACTAAAATATGACAATATATAATGATTGCAAGATATACTGATGATGATGCATTTATAGACCAAATTAGAACATCCAAGTTGAGATACCCACCACAAAGTGCCATACTTGTAGATGAAATACTGCAATCCAGACAGGGATGATATCATTAAAAAAACAATTCAATGTCGTCACAAAATGCCCTACGCACTTAAATTAAGAATAAAAGAAAATAAAATTACTATCTATATTAAGTAAAAGGATACTGTCTTCTGGTGGCTTGTTTTCTGTGGAGTCCATTCCTGGAAGGGCGGCAGCAACACGCCTGAATAACTGGCAGAATGAAAAGTATACATATATAATGGCAATTTAAATTTGTAGATGAGAACTTACATATGAAAATAAATAAAAAATTGTGTGGTTTAAAGCATCACTTTGTGGACGTGATTCATACTGAGATAGAAACACTTGGTTTTTCCAAATAAACTTTACTAACACAACCTAGGTTTAGGATGCATCCTCATGATGACTTTGTAGGCAAGTCAAAACCTAGGTCATGTTAATGAAGTTTATGTGGAAAAACCAAGTGTTTCTACCTCAGCATGAAAATCAAGTTTCAAACAAAATTTTTATGAAGTTAAAAATGAGATTTGAAGTAAAAATTGGCATTTCGTTTTTCTAAGAAAGACAGCATATCAGTTGGCAATTAACTTTAATTCTCACACTCCGATATTTTCATCTTCCACCTCATTAATAGTGGCTTCTTTAGGAATTCCATACGAATAACATTTCTGGACCCCTACATTTTTTAGAAATAGATTTTTTCAAGAGAGACAAGGATGTCCTCTTTATTCCAAGTCATTAAAAGTATTCAACTGATTAAAAGGAAGTACTGTATGGTTCCTGAAAAACTTAAAATCTAAACTCTCGTTTGCTCTAGTTCGTCATTTTCTCTTCTTCACTTTCCCAACGTTCTTGCCCTT
>LYUA01000199.1:390479-403443 GCA_002093875.1 Calopteryx splendens | reverse complement strand
AATAACTCGGTTCGTGGGTCACGAGGGCACGTATAATTTTGCACAGTGCATTTTATTCCTTTAAACTCTGAACGTAACAAATTTGAATCAAATCGGGTTGTAACAGTCCTGAAATGCTCCTTGTGAGTACGCATGACGGCGGCATATGAAAATTTCATCGTGCGTACTGGGTACGCATGACTATGTGCGATATCCACCCTGCATTACATTTTTCCCTAAAGGAAAAATGTAATGCAGGGTGAACATTTTGTGGATGCTGATGCCTTAATAGGAGAAACAAGGAAGCTTCTAAACTGAGACTAACAAAAGAGGACATGCAGCACTGCTTTCAACAATGGAAGAAGTATTTGGACCAAGTGGATTATGTCAGACGGAGAGTACTTAGAGTGGTGACCACATCCCTAATCCAGAATTTTTAATTCAGACTTTTGGTGAACCAATTGCATGAACTTTTTGTACAAACCTCTTACAGGGTATGGATTTCTTTTCCCAAAACTTCATCACTGTACACTTTCTCAAATTTAATTTTAAACCCCACTCTTCACACCAGGCATTAATACTCTTGGGATCACTAGAAGGAGTCTCATAGTTGAATTTATTACGTATATCTGGGTAAATGACTGCATTATTGGCTAATAATCTGACATTGCTAGAAATTTTACAATTAATGTCATTGATGTAAATGAGAAAAAGGGAAATAGGGGGTCTTTTACACTACCCTGTACTACGCCAAATGCTATATCCACAAAATTGGAACTATCACTATCTACTGTCACTTTTTTACTTATATTAAAATGAGAAAACTGGTGCATAAAATGCATCCATTGATGCTTTGCCACTGGATATCTGGTATTATGCTAATTCTGTATGTGCCTTAGTGAAAACCTATGATGTAACAAATTGTGCTTTTCTATTACATAAAGTGGTTGAACTATGCAGGTTCTTTTAAATTAGGTACTTCCCCACTTTTTTGAACATTAATCATAAAGTGTATATATTTATATAAGAAAGTAATACAGCAAGCCAGAGAATATAATTAAAAATCAATGCAATATACAAGTGACTAATATTAGTGTGTTCAATTTTTATGTAGGTGAGCTTCTTAGCGTCAGTCCTAGTGTGGCTAGATGGATTCCTGACCTATTTAGCCTCAATGAACGTGCTGTGTATGTGGGGAGCTGGAAGTATGGATTCTTTTCCACCACTGCAGTGGGAGCAACCAATGTTGGTTCCATAAAGATTTATTGTGATCAAGTAAGTAATAAAGTTTATTTTAATCTTTGTCATTTTTCATCAAGTTGTAATTTTACGTACGATTCATGCTCAGAAGCTGTGCCCAGGACTTTGGTAGGCTTTTTAATCATCACTCATTGTTCTGTAAAAAAAGCTTAGATGGAAATCGTTTTTCATGTAACATTTTTCCTTAATTTATGTTACCGTTTCGGTACAACATCATGTCAATGCTATTATTTTCTCAGTTGCCCTTGTTCCAACTCTTCCATCGTCTACCCCACTGAACAATTCAGAATAGCGTGAAGGTATGGTGTTTGGCAGGAGGAGGGTGTGTTTATGGGGGGAGACGTCACAAGAGATAACAAGTACTCACAGTGATGAAAAGGCAGGGATCGGAAGCTGGCGATACAATATTAACATTCCAGCAGGGTAAAACCCAAGATTCAAAAGAACAAGTAGCTATACAAAAGAGGATTATATGCGATGAGTGTTGATACTGACTCAAAGACCGTAAAAATATATGAGGGTGTGGGCAAAGGTGTTGCTTTGGAGAAATGGAAAATACCAGTGACCAGTCAGGTGAGGCCCAACCCAAAGAGGGTCACTCAGATAAGTTTACCCCACCACTCAGTCGAGTCGAAGCATGCTGACGAGAGGTGGAAGGATTGTTAAGATGGTAGGAGTTCATTTCTTCCAGAGAAAAAGAGTGAGAAATAATTAAGGCAGTGGATGATGGGAAATCTAGGAACTCTTTCAAAAAGGAAGTGGAATCAACATTTGTTAACACCTTTCCCGTCTTACTGCAGGTTAAGTGTGTATATTGTTTATTATCCCTTGTTTATAGTTTATTGACTTAACATTTGGGTGCATTACTCCAATTAAACATAGGGGCCGATAGATTGGCCCACTGGCAGTAAATTGTGATTGTGGGGAAAACCCCTGGCACTGGGGAATAGGGAGCCTTGGGAAACAATGAATAAAGGTTAAGACAGGAGGTGTGTATGTGGAGGGGTCTACTCAATGACCCTTTCTGTGAGGGTGGTTGTTTGTTGCTGAGAAGCGAAAAGTAAGGAGGTTGGTGGGGAGACCAAAGTAAGACAATTCATTCCAACCACTCTGTTACAGAAATGGTTCGGTAACATGAACTGTTTCTCTGGACTGAACCCTCTATGAACCACTTTACGAATCGAATTTCTGTTACATATCACAACCTTGTTACCAAGGAAGTACTGGGATGGATGAATATTTATTGACCTGTGAAGTTATATATCATACTTAAATATTTAAGAGAAAAGTTATGAAACATGAAAAAAATGTATCAAGGTATTCATCCCAAATGTGCATACCAATGTGCTAAACATTTTTTTAGGTGAGATATTTGTAAGTTTTTTGTGTATTTTGTGATAATACTGGATATGCTCAAGTAAAATCTATGCAGTGCAATTGCACATAAGTAAAATTATTATTGCTAGTTAACTATTTCATTTATTTCTGGTTTTTTGTTTTAATAATAGCATATTGCAGTTTGATCCATCCATCAACATTGCTATTTTGGCAGATGTCTGTCTGGAATGAAGATCTTTGTGTTTATGGGTCGAAGTACAGATATTAAGTTGCCTATTTTAACAAATTAGTTCTTTGTTTGCAATTAAAGAAATACTTCAAATCTATGCATGTTATCTCTTTCAGACCCTTCACACAAACGAGCGAAAGTGGAAGCTAAACAGAAGTGAGGACAAATTTTTCCAGTCTTCTGGAGGTGTTGTGCCTTTGAAGAAAGGAGAACCATTTGGGGAGTTTAACCTTGGCTCAACAATTGTGCTACTCTTTGAAGCTCCCAAGGATTTTACTTTTACTTTAAGTGCAGGACAAGTGGTCAAAGTTGGTCAGCCACTGCAGTGTGATTGTGAGTCTGTTCACGAGAGCAAATAAGTCTGTCACTATCATTACAAGATCAATTGCATTGTATTTAATCAATTTCATGCATGATTATAGAGTTGCCAAGTAGATTTTTTCACATGAGTAAATTATCTTATTTTTTTCATACCATAACTGTTTTATTTACTATTAAAAGTTATTTTTTATCAGATTATGTGATTGTGATAAAAAAATGCATTCACCATTGTTTGTTAAAAATTATTCAAGTGCCTTGAAATACCATGATGGGATACATAACCTTATTCTCTCATTAAAAATAGGGTCTTGTGCCAAAAGTTAATATTTTAGTGCATTTATATTTAATTTGCTGTTCCTCAAAACTGGATGTTACAGGAGTACATGCAAACAGTGTTTGTGCATACTTTTATTATTGTAAATAAGAATTTTATATGACATTACTTTTTGTGTCAAAATGCTATTGCATAGTTTCTAATAAAATATTTTTAAAAGTGAACCTATTTGATTTTTCCAATTTATCTATGAAACTACATAAGTAACTATTGATAAATGTATTTTTGAAAATGACTGATTCTACAAGAATGTCATATGTTGAGAATTATATGAATAATAAGGTGTGTCATTGATGATAGCAGCATTATTATTCATAATTTAAATGGAAAATAAATTATTTTTAAGTTCTTGATTTTTTTATTATTTGCTAGTAAATGTGTATACTTTTAAATGCACTTAAATTCGTTGGAAGCCAATATGCACTTCACCTTTCATACAGAATTTCTGTTGACTTAAACCTCATGTTGATTGCATGTCTTTATGAGTTTCCATTCACACCTAGTGAAACCTCCATGCCAAAGCATTCAAAGTACTTTCACACATGGAATAGAAGATGTATGAAAACATGACAGTATCATTGAAAAATTTAATTTTAGCTTTAATATTTTTTTGTGTTAAGAAATAGTAAGTATTATTTTGATTGGCAGGCTGTAAACCACATTAACAGATTTAGGCACAAAACCCAAAGCATATAACATATTTATCATGATTTCTTGGGAAAAATAGTTGAGTGTTTTCCCATTTCCTTCCTCAAAGGTATTTTTAATGTGACACCATCACTTAAATGGCCGCCCCACTGGGATCAGATACCTATGCAGCTGTCTCTTGAGGAACAAATGCTGCATGGACTACCTATTGTCCTGCTCCTACCCTTTGACTTTTCTGGCATGGGTGACCCCACCAGAAGCAATTTCTTCATGTCTTCTTTCATCATACATGCAATTTTATGGGACAACTTGGACATGTACAGAATGGCTGTCATTTTGATGTAACACAGGATATGTTGAACACTGCCAGCACCGATCCTCAGTTCTCAGCACCATGATAACTGGAGATTAGTCAGGGGGTCACAAATACGACCCGGAAAGCTCTCGATTTGAGAGTAGAGAGAAGATAATGCAGAATGTGATAGCAGAGCTGAAGGGCATTCCAAAAGATGCCTTCCAGCAGTGGAAGGATCGGTGGGCTAAGTTTGTGGAGGCACAAGGGACGTACTTTGAAGGGGATTAGGGTCCTAACCCTGTCAGGGACGCTAAAGTTTTTACCTAAAGGTTGAATTCTTTTCATACATTACACATTAAGCTAAAAATATAGCATAAAATTATATTTGTGCACATTTTAGTAAGTAAATAAAAAATTTAAGATTGACTTTATTGGAGAGCCCTCACACATTGCCACTGCAGCAATCTGACCACCTTAATCATATCCAAATGGAGTCAGCTGAAAATGTCAATTTTCTTGTTCACTTTACTCTTGGTAGGATATAAAAGTAATTTTTTAGTGCTTTGGTAAGTAAGTTCCCTTCTTCTTGGGTTAATTATACGGGTGAAGTTGTTGCATTTTTCCTTTGACAATTTTACCAGCTTCACTTAAATAAGGAAGTAGGTAATCATGCGTAAATTTTATAAGCTCCTTTCTTTGCTTAAGCTTAAGTTTATAAGGAAAAAACAAGTAATTTTTATGATCATGATCCCCAAGTCATGTCTTCCGTCTGTATAGGTTAGGTAAGCCATTAATAATATAATAAGTATTGGCCAAATAGTATTTTATGCCAGCTATAATTAATTTGCTGACTACTCTGAAACTATGCATCTACCTTTAGAGTGGAACTGTGACCTTATTTGATAGGGATATGGCAAAAATGCATAAATATCTCACAAAATACATAAATAAAAGTAAGTATCTAATTACCAAAAAAATACCATTTAAAGCTATGCAAACGTGATTAAATGATATGAAACCAGTGAAAATTTCTGTTTCTTGTAGTCATTTTGTATCTTTTACGTAAACAAAGGAACTACATTCTTATCAATTTCTGCTGGGCATGATTTTTGTAGAAACCCTAAGACCCTATTCCAGGGAATAAATATTTCCAAATCTTCACTTCACAACGTGAGATCCATGTGCAAACATAAACTGAATGAAATCACCCAAATCTTTAAGAGAAATAGACCAATTCAGGTCTCTCGGCACAAGCCACTTTAATGCCTCAATTCACCATTTCATGAGACACAATAAGGTTCAACAATTAAGAAAAACTTGAACTTTGGCTTTAAACAATTAAGGAGTCAAAAAAATGGCTTTTACCATGTTGAATGGGATCATAAGGTAGGCACTTCTCTAAAAGCATCTTGGTTTCCCTATCTCTTGGCAGACTGTAACCTCAAGAGCAATATTGGTCCATATTGTACTTACCATAGCCAATTATTTTCCACACATTTATGGGATATCAGGAATCACACTTTCCTATCAATATCTCAGAACCATCAATCATCAGAAATCATTGGAATAATGGAGACTTAAGTGCATCATCTAGATGATCAAAATACCATTAATATAAGTATGATATGACTTGTTCCTGGAGGTTTATTTTTTGACATACTGACATCCTTGTAGTCTTGCATAGTAACTCATAACAGTGCCAACTCCCATACTGATGCTCATTAAGTCCAATTCCAAAAGAAGCTATTAGACAGTTTCCACAAGGGCAATAATTCCAAGTAATACACATCTAGCCACCCCTTCAACCAACAAAATGATTATTAATAAATAAGCATAGTTTACTTTAATATATATGCCTATGATTTGAGAAAGTTTGGGTATTTATTAATTAACATTTTGTAAGTTGTGTACCCATGTACATTTTATCAAAAATTCATCATAAGGAAATAGGTACTATTCCTAAAAATGGTCAGTCTATGATATTGGTCACTTGTTGCTCACTTAAAATGAGTGGAATCACTATAGAGATGAGGTAACACCTTTCACAAAATGAGAGAGAAGTTGGACTGGAAGTTCCATCAGTGAGGAGAAGAGCATTTCAGCTAGGGAGAGGCATGAGAGAAGCTTGCGGTGGAAAGAATCCTGCAAAAATCTGGTTGTGCCTATATGAGATAGTTAATGCAACAAAATCAGTTATCCATTTTAAGCATTGCGCCTGTCATTTCAAGTCTATACCAATTTAGGTACAAATATTTCAGTTCTTTGAACATGAATGCATATAACAAGTTGGCCTCTGTAATTTAATTTATTGAGTTTAATGTTCGCCCAACTACAAAATAAAGTAAATGCAAATACTCTTCAGTGAGGTAAGTTTTACCTAGGTTTTTCAAGGTATGACAGGAAATTATTGCATATAAATAAATCACAGTAATCAACCCTACGGATACATCACACATAATGGTAGGGAATTGGCCCCCCTACCCTTATGTGTGAATTTCACATGCCGTTGGACTTGGGTGAGTACTGGGTGAGGTCTAACCTCACCTACCAAACCGACCGTTAGGATGATTACTGTGATCATAATGCTGCAAAATTTTGCTGCTGCAAAATATTTACACAGTCCTTTTTCATTAAAACAGAAAACACATAGGCACAATCTATTTTTATCCCTTGATTATGAGATAAAGAAGATCCAAAAAAGTAGAATATATGAATACTAGCTAACTGGATGCAAACTAAAATTATGTAAATATGTTATGTGCTCTTTAATGTTTTTCAACTAATTTTTTGGCCATCTATTTCTGTCTGATAATTTGCAGTTTGCTGGCCACATCATTATTAAAGATTGATCTATTTCAATGAAAAAACAAAATTTATCCTGTCAATTTTTTATGAACTGTCTCAAATTGTTTCAGTATGGTAAAATGAAAAATTCTTAACATTATGAATGCTATTTTTATAAAAAATATAACATTTCTTGATTTGCAGATAGATACTATCTCATAATTCAAAATTATATTGTTCATAAGGTATTTATTGTAATATATTAAAAACAAAGATATCAGACCTTTCTTTTTTAATACTCAAGCAGATATTCTTTCATTCGTACAATGAAATGGCAATGTATAATTGTCCATTAACAAATCTTTTGTCCCTGGATTTCACAGTTATTGAAGCTTAACTCCACACATACACAGATCACATCTTTGGTTTTTCGCTGAATTATTATATGTAGCCAAGGCATATAAGTACAAGAACAGCATAAATTAGCATCATATAATTGATAAAAAACAAACCAATAACTTGCAATGTACAATTCCTTGATTCAGCATTCACATTCTCTTAGCAATGTAATGCATTATAACATACCTTCAAGGCCTTCTTGCTAATATGGGATAGTATCTTGGATTTAAAAGGCAGTGGGTGAGCAAGGAAACCAATAGGGTTAACACAGTTCACAGGGTCATTTTTTACATGAGACAGGGTTATACACACATTTTGGTCAATGGAAAGACAGGCTACCAAGAAAATAGAGCACTGCTTAAGAACTTAAAACCAATTTCTTACCATTATGATGATTGCCACTGACCAAGTGCCCTGCAAACATGAATCATGGAAGGAGTCTACTCGCCCACTCCTAATATCCTATTAAACTTGCCTTGATAATAATAATCACACCACAGCCTCAGTGAGGCCATAAAACCTGGCCCCATGAAAACACTTGCACTTCCACTTCCAATGGGACATATGAGTAAGTATTTCTTTTGGCCACCATTTTGTCTTATAGCCATTCAATGATCCATTGATATGATTGATACCATAGCTATGGAAAATCACCTTGCACACAAAGCATGTCCTAAAGAAACTCAACAATAAACAGCCGTTTTTTCCTAAGTGTGCAGACAGTCATGCAATCATAGCAGCACCATAATGCACACAATGTTGAAAAATCCCAGTTATCCCTTTCTATTTTGAACAAGGAACACCCATTTTAGCATTGAAAAACAAACAATTATCTCTGAACAAAACAGGACTTCCTGAATCTCTGTTGCAATGAAAATGCTTTTCAGGGTACACTTTTTATGGCTAAGCACAATGAAGCACTCTCAAGGGAGAGCACCAACAGATGCCACGCTAGCACCCTCTTCACTGACAACACCTTCGGAGTCCTCTTGAGTAGTGGCAGGAGGTGTTGGGGGTAAAAGGACAACAGCTGCAGTGGACGGAGGGGAGGGTCCCACACCGCCCCCGGTATTTGCAGCATCACCAGTACCCCCACTCCCCACCACACTGTCTCGCAAAGGGGACTTTACATCAAATCCAGAAGTTTCACTTTCTATATCTGACTCCACCTATGGAAAAGGTTTTGCATAAAATATTGCATAGAAATACAGCAGTCTCATGAATATTATTGCAGAGTGTGGAAATAACCAACACACTTTTGAGGAAAGCATAGCCAAGAGGAAAGGTAAACACATGCAACCATGCTATTTGAAATGGGCAAAGCATTAGTCACAAGATTCTTGAAATTCAGAAAAATCATCACAACCAACAATAGTAATCAAACCAAAAGTTGTCACATGTGAGGGTAGAGCTCACCTCAACTAAACCTTAATGGGTGTGAAATTCTCACATTCATGGTAGGGAGGAGAAGTTCATTTCCCTGTGCCACCTGATGATCTGACCAAAGTATTCATGAACAGAAAATACCCCTGCTTGGATTTTTAATAGGGTCATCCAAAGACATCACCCAGGTAATGAGTCTGATACCAGCATATAAGTTTGTGGCAATGTTGAGTAAAGGCTGTGAGAATCTTGGCAATATTGGCAATGAGAGAGGATTCAAAAGGAAATATTTGGATGATTATTGAAGAGATAATAGGTGTGTTATTCATTGTTTTTTAGTTACTTCTGTTAAGTATTGTATTTGCTCTTTCCTATTAAATAAATCGGAATAACAACTGGTTACGAAACCTTCCTTAACATTATCAATTCCTCGTATTTCTTTCATGGTAACTTTTACCTTTCGCCAATAATTCTGTGCATTATACAACCCTTATCTTCGTTTTATTCCCAATGTTAGTCCAGAAATGTTTTGTTGATCTGTGGCAGAGAAACAAACTTAAACAAGTCAGGTCATCTCTTAAGTCATTTTTTCCTGGGATCATCATGCCAGTGTACTTGCCTATCATGCAACGGATAATCTGAAAAATGGATCAACAACTAAAAGATACTATATCTGCCTGAATAAAAGCCAACCATCCCCAAAAATTTCAAACAGTTTTAAAAATAAGCAATGTTTTAAGATTTTATGGGGAAGCATCCTGAGCAGCATGGATTCCCTAGAATGTATTATAGGCCGCATTTGTATGAGGGTTGAGTGGGAAATACTGAGGTACAGACATATAAGTACCTTTTTCTTAACATGAATTTAACTTTTCACGTCATTATTGTGATCAGCAACATCTGTTGGAGTTTGCATACAGTTGCAGTCAGCTGATCTATATAACAATGGATCACCCTACAGTGCATAACAGTTAAAGCTCTTGAAGCAGTTAATTTTTTTTCAGGAGCCCTTCCTTCTTGGTTCAGTCTCCATCCTTCTCTTTCCCCCACCCATCCCAGGCTTCCCCACCTCCTCCCCACCCCTCACAACTTTAGCAGCACCCCCACTTACAACCCTCCCCCCTCCACATCCATGTGATTATATATTCATCAAATCTCCTGTATATTGTTCCTGATGATGTCGACTGTTTGAAAAAATGGGTCGTTTCAATAAAAATATTGCAGAATTCATAAAGTTTTGCTATCTCTCTTCATCATGAAGTTCCATAAAGTTGAGCTTAATGTCATTGAATTGTCCAATTTTATTTTAATGCCTTTCCTTGCAATCAAGTATGTCTGGATCTAAGCTATCCTCATTTACATCATATTCTCTTTATATGTCCAAAGTTACTCACCTAATATATTAACCATATAGTTCTTCCATATATTCTTTTAATCTTGCCTAAATATCTAGTGCTCTGATTAATACTTCTGCAAAATCTCTGATAATGCTAATGGGTTTTCCTTTCCTACTTCCTTGGAGTACTTTTCACCATTTCACCATATCTCTGTAAACTCTCCATATCCTCATATTGTTCTACCACTATTGTTCCACCACATTTCTTTCATGTTATTAACTTCTCACCATAGTTTATTATGATGCACTCAAACATAAAAAATAAAATTATACATTTTGAAAATAAAAATGAATGTGAAGTACCGAGTCTATAAATTGATGAGATTGGGAGAGGAAGAAATGTTTGTGGAAAAACACTATCAGAGAGTAAAACATAGCCAGCTTAATATTAAAACATGTCAATGAATATTAAATTACAATTCCAGACTATGTTTTGCCCCATAAATAAAAAGAAAAAACTTTGCTTAGAAAGAAGAAAAGTGCAGAGAAATGCTGAAGGATGATCAAGTTTCCATGACTTTTCAACTCATAATTTATCTTGTGTGGTTTGTTGCACCATACATTTCTCCAGCAGAACCAAGTCAATATTACTCTAGTATTTCCAATATTTTTCAGATTATTTGAAAAAAGTCTTCATGGACAAACTTTCTTCTCATTTACTTGCACCACAAATACATTTACCTTGATTAACACTTACACTGCTAAAGACGTCCAACAATGTCTTCAGCAGCAAACCCCTAGCATGTTACGGACAGGTGTGAAGGTCTTTCATTTTTTGCATCTTTTTTCATGTTACCCATGGAGAAATATCTCTCACAGTGTGTATGTAATAAGTCATGTTTGACTATTTAGTTAATAGATATGATGCTAGATGCAGGAAGCTATATTTTCATTTATGATATCCGGTATATTATGGTAAAGTAGGAAAATTTGTATTGTGAATTTTACCTAAAATGCTAGCACTAGGGTCGGGGATAGAAACATAACCTGTAGTGTATATGTAGCAGTAGATGTAAGTGTTAAGAATATTATGAAATTTGAATTCATGCCTAGTGGAGCACATATGGTCTAATATAACCAAATTAAGTAAAACCAATAAAAAAAGTACTGTATATTCTCATATACGACACGCACCTTTTTCCCCTTTTCTTAGCGTCAAAAAATTGGATGAGTGTCAAACACGAGGATGCATGACTTACACAAGGGTTCCATTTGCAATGGTATTTATGTATAGCCAAAGAAACATGACAGCCAAAAACTTCAGAGGAATGATTATTCTTATGGCAATGAAAGGTCTCTGCTCATAATTGTAAGTATAGTAAACTCCTGATTATCTATATGTGGAATATATGGGCTATAATTAACTATGCATCACCTTGGTATTGTGTATTGGTGGTGATGGTGGAATGGAGGGCAATAGGATGGGTTGTCATGAGCTAAACTCCTCTAAATGAAAACAAAGAAACATGTGACTCATGCCGCTTGGAAAACTGGCAGTTGAAATACACACCAAGTGGCATCTAGTGGTAGAAGTTCATACTGCTACTGGTTTGGGTAGAATATTCAAACTCTTGACAACTATGGGTAGCACCTCATATATGCAAGAATATTTTCCTTCAGACGTTTTTTCACTTGACAAACAAAGAAATTCTCAAATCAAACCTAAAAATGTCTTACAGTAATATTCCATATTACAGGGAGAGAAGAGAACCTTTGGTTTTCCCCTTCAGTGCCCTCAGATTCTCAGATCTAAACACTAGCATTAATTTGCCCTTAAAATCTCATGCTGCATTTGAGCAAAATAGAAGCTTATATCTGTCTTTCACAACATTAAAGCCAGACACTAACCATTCATTTTTAGCAATCTGTTGAGGCACATTATTTCTAAAATAAGCTCATCTCATTGGATGCTATTTTAAAGTAACATTAATAGTAAAAACTTTGTCATAGCAATGATAAACATTTGTTAACTAACCTGCCTTGTTCCAGGATAGGGGGAAAGCCTGTCGGATGTATCTGAACCACAGCTGGAGCTCTCACTTAACTCAGCAGGAAACTTTCTTGTGGCTCTTGGAGAAGCTGGTGGACCTCCTCGTCGTCCCGTATTGAGATTGCACACTTGAGACTGAATGTGCTCGCAGACTCGTCGGAAGCGGCGGATATTACCTAAGAAATATAAATTAAGCTGATATATCATTCAGATGTCAAGGACTTACAAAAAAGTGTGAACTTTAATTCTATATTATGTGAAAGGATTTGGGATTAAATACAAATAATTATAAAAGTGACAGTGAAACTTCAAATTTACATTTTTGATGGGACCAGTGAAAAAAATGTAATTTGATGTCTGTAGTTAAAATATTTTAAAAGTATATTTTCATGTTTTAAAAACTAAAAATGTCACATGAATACAATAAAATAAAGAATTTAAACACCAAAAAAATTGTTTGTGCAAACAGGTGCAATTCATGTAAATAAAAAAGTCTTAATGCTGAAATACTTTGTGCACAACTTCTCTTATAATCAAATTCTGAGGATTCCGGCGTTATTGTGTGGAAACGAAACATCACAAGGAAACACAAACTGGGCAAGTTCCAC
>LYUA01000199.1:303839-315355 GCA_002093875.1 Calopteryx splendens | reverse complement strand
ATATATATATATATATATATATATATATATATATATATATTATATATACAATTTCGTATTTACCGTTACATGACAAAGTCACGCTTTTATCATTCAAAGCAATTCCCAATTGTTATAAACGCGAAGGTAAGGTTCTACGTGTAACTTTTACAGTCGCTCTCTCTTTTCATCCAAGTCTTTCTTCTGCCTGGAGCGCTGAGATTATCTTATTACTTCTGGCCCATTAGTGAGACGCAATCAAGAGTAATTCGCCATTAGGAGCGGAAATTGGAGAGCACCTCAACTGGGCGTCCCACCCCCCTCCCCCTTAGCGTCAGAACACGTCACTGCCGGGTAGGAAGGAATCCTATTGACATTTAATTGTGTGCTCTTCAGAAACTTTTTTTTCGCATTATGGCATCCAGAGCATTGGGAGGCTTTCTTTTTAAGTCCGCACACGAACAACATCATGTGCTATTTCTGAGGAGGCGGTAGAGAATCATGGTTCTTCTATATCCACCTGGGACTCGTGAGTGAATGAGAACGTAATGTTAACGTCGTCCAGCGGAAGGCTTATGGAAAGATACAAATAATAATTTGATTCCTGATCCAAAGGGATTTTTACTAAGGATTCTTTTTGCTGTTAATACGCAAGCAAAGTATTTCACGATCAAGCCACTAGTTAACACTCCTTACATTTAGCTTAAAATCAGAAGTTTAATATACATATCACGAAAACATGTCCATGGAAACATTCGTGCCAAGAAAAAGCGAATGTGAAAACTCGGAGTCATTTTTCCATGCATTCAATATGTAACGCATTGGAAATCTGTCTTCTGTCTGTCTCACTAGTCCTCGAACTAGCGCCATGCATGAGAGAAGGCTAATGCTAAGCACCATTTCGGAACTTAATGGAGAATGATGGGATGATTTTGGGATTGGCAGATGGAAAGAGGCTGCGGCCAAGGGAGCACTAAAACCCCGAGAAGTAGGCGTGGGACGCGAATGAAAAGTGAGTGAAGTGGTTTCGGCAACGCCCTTTCGAAGAAATGCCTTCGGTCGGAACGACCACACGATCCAACATGCCGTTCCCAATTCCCGTGCAGACTTATCAGGCATGTTTTTGATGAGCGGTATACGACTGCAAAATTAATGTTGGAAGCAGTGCGATGCATAGAAGAATTACGGGCTAGGCGTACTAATCCATACACCACGCTTTTTGGAGCCAATGAATGACGAAACGAATTAGAACCCTCTTGTATATACAGTGCCCTCATACAATTGGACCTCTTGTAGACGTCGTAGAACCCCGGCGTCGGCCAGAAGAAAATGGTGATCGGCGAAAAACGTCGCACAAATGTTCTTTCGAGTTCTGAGAAAATATCTAAGACTGCAGTCAAAAAGGATCCTCCCAAGTAAGTAACGAGTGGCCAACGCGACAGGAGGGCTTTTCCCTAGAGGTCGGTCTCTCCGCTGGCGGTAAAAAGAAGGAAGCGAGAGAAGGGTTGACGTCACTTTTTTGGCCGCAGGCACCACCTTCCCACGAGATGAAACCATCATCTCTCCTTCAGAGGAACATTATATTCCTCCCTTCGACTTCCCTAATAATTTTCCGCCACAACTTGGCGTAATGGGGTAGAAAAAAATTGTGCGCGAGAAAAACGGGTAGAAAAAAAAGTGAAGCGGGCAGCAACTGTAATGATGTTTATGCCTTTCCTGCCGATCCGGGGTTAGGTTTCTTCGGTTTTCCAAAATTCATGACGCATAATCTGTTTATTTTCATGGATGAGAGTAAAGGTTCATCATTATCATTTTACCATTAAGGGGCAATGAACACAGCAAATTCTTGAAAATTATTACCCATCATCTTCTGATGTTTATATAAAAGCATTGAAGTTATTTGATATTTTAACCCTAGAGAACATTATTTATCATCGAAAACCTTCCGATATTCCATAATCTACGGCCCTGCGCAGGCATTTCGCAAAAGACATAAAAGATAAACTTAAATAAGGATAGTTCTACATTTTCAAATAAAAATAAAAAAACATAAAAAGAATCCTAAAATAGAAGCAAGTATTACGCCACGTCACCGCTTATAAAAAAGTAACCGTTTAATTTCATGCAGTCAATAATACGCCTTTTACAATATAAGGTTAACTTTAACTACTATTTGATATTGTAATGCCAAATAAACGAATGACTTAATGTGGTCTGCCATTTACGCAGGCCTTCACTCAGAGGAGCTCTCCATGCCTCCCCAACCTCCGCTACTTTCTTCCCTTTTCTTCCTTCTCCTTCCACCTAGATGGATAGATAGATAAACGTCTTTAAGGGCCAGTTTCTCAAAGCTACAAGTCCGTTTATATTCCCTCTAAAAGAAATCGCAACTGTATTCTAGAACAATCTAAAACACATCTTCGGGAAAGTATGATAATGGAAGTGATAAGTACTGGAATAGGTTTATTTTTACTAGAGGGTTCTGAATGAGTAAACTGCGAGGACTTTCGTCTTTTGATTGTGTCTTTAAGAAGCGGCCGCCTTGTGTCTATCATCTGAAATTTCCTGCGATCTCTCCCTCTTTTTCCTTTAATTCACCAGATAGAGTTTTCGTCTTAACCAGCGCCATATCCAATTTTTATTCCAGCTTTTTATATTTTTAATATACTTGTTCCCATGCTAACTCTATTCAATACTTTATCATTCCTCACTCTTTCCACCCAGATAATCCTTTCCAGTCTCCACCACGTCCACATTTCATACGATTCCAATCTTTTTTTATTCCTAATTTATTGGCGTACACGCTTTTGCTCCATAAAATCCCACAATTTCAACAAAATATTTTACTACTCTTTTCTTCAATCCTTTGACCAACAGCGCACTTATTTAAAGCCTCCTTAGCTATGCCTTTCTAGCCTTTACATCCAATCTGCATTGCATTTCATCCTCCATTCATTTGGCCAATAACATTTTAAAGATGATACATGATCTACTTTTTCCTGCTCTCTTGTCATTTATATCCAAACCTCTTCCTTTCGTGCCACATCTTTCGTTTACCTGTCATTCAAAACTCCTGACAAGAATTATTTTGATCTTAAAGTTTTTGAAGCTAATTAATTCTCCGCGAGTATCAACATGCCATAAGAAAACCTATCGTCTACAAGGACCTCTCTTCTTTTGCCATACATTTCCCATAAAGGTTCTTTAATTATACGATATAATTTTCATGTAGAGGCAATAGCTTTTCCTCCAATTTCGATAAGTCGGTTTAATCTTTCCTCTCATCCCCATCTGTACCTTAGCGTTTTGATCTCAATATAATCTCTTAATCAGCCTTAATCCTTTTCGATCCATTTCTTTTCTTTAAATATCAATCAACAGAGTGCCCACTCATTTTCCACATTCAGTTCTCGACATTTTCCCGATTTTCACCGTCAAAACTCCCGGCCAATAACGTTAATCTCACTTATGAACTCTGAAATCAATAATTACATTTCTCATGCAGTTTACGGTTTTTGCGCTGAATTGTTTTAAAAATATTTTCTAAAACTCTGAAGTCGGAGATTTCGAGTATAAGAAAAGCTTGGCTTGCTTTTAGATAACCTTAAAACTTAGAATAACCTTAGTCTTTAAAAAATGGAGGAAATCAATTCCCCGATAACTACGGCATTGGACGTGGCACCTTCACCTATAGTAACCTCAACCAAATTATAGTGGGTCGATAGAGGATCCGGGGAAGAAGTGACATCTCTTTCAAAAATAAATATCAATTTTAAGGTGTAAATTCATGAGGTATTCTTAAAAATACTATTTACCAAGAGATTCACCCAAAAACTCCTCAACTATCACCGATCATTCCAGCCCAAAATATACAATTAGTCCACTCGGCTAGATTGAAGAAATTGGTTTAAAAATCTGGATTTTTTTAAATATGAGAGAATAAATTTTAATCATCGCTTTTCAAGAAATTTATTACATCCCGAAAACGAAGTATATATGCTTTTTTCCATTTCATTAAATACAACTTTACCTAGGTAACTGTAGAGTTACGAAAATAAAATTAAGAAAAATACTAATGCAAAACTCTGCAGCTAAAAAAATATTTTTTTACACTTAAATGGTGGTAAAAGTAAATTAATGTGCATTAATAAGTGTTGGGAATCTAAATACATACTTTTTGAATCATCTTTTTTCATCATAATGCCACTGCAGTTGGTCCTACTGTAGATTTTTCTGCCAGCGCTTACACGCGAAATGGCCAAAAACAATGACCTATAGGGCTAAAACAATAACTGATTTCATGGCCAAAATGGACATCGTTCTCATCGGAACTTCCCGATTACCGAATGTCACAATCCCGATTATTAATTATAAATTTCAGTATTTTTCCTACGTTTTATTGAAGTTACAATACAATACAAAAGCCGATACAATAGCCACCCTGATCAAATAAATCCATTGCGCTCTATCAAAATCCTTCTCCAAATAAAAGTAAACAGATGACAGCAATAAATAATCGCCTAAAAATAATATGTTTCGTAACCATTATCATGACTCGTAACCATTGTTCAATCATTTAGATTATCTAGGATTGCATAGGCATTATTGACAATAGAACGCAACAGGCAAGCAGAGAAGAAACTAAAAGCAACAATAAAGAAATGAAGGGAGCAACTGGGATTGCTCAGGAATTGAAAATAAATTTGAGGGGCGAAAATCAATGTTTCAAAAATCAATCAATCAATGCCTCTTCACAATTAAGGTTTCTGAGCAATTCAAGGGAGCTCCGAAAGCTCTTTTACTGAGCAGAGTGGAAAAAAACTAATTTAAGACCTTAATTCAAATCAAAAATTTCTTGCTGATAACAATTTATTAATTTGCACTATCCAATAACCAAACTAAAAGAGTAAACAATGGCAAACATAGATCAATGAATTAAGATTACGAAAAATAAGACCTGGGTTATTCGTTCATGACAGGTAGAAATAGATACCAAAAAGCAAGCAATACATACTTTCTTTCAAATCTTACAGACGCTTTCTACCAAGATCATCAGATACGGTTGCAGAAGAATCAAACTCTGAGATTTCAACAAAATAATAGTTAACAGTGCCCGCAACTCCTTATCCGAATGCAAAACAAGAGGACTTAATATTAAAGAAATGTTTGCAATGAAAATTTTATTTATTTTATTAGTTTCGAAATTTAAATGTTCAGCAAATAAACCTTTCGGTTTACTTATGTCAATTATATATTACATAGGATTTACTTTAATCCATAATGGGAAGTTTCCTATGCCCTTACACCGATCACAATGACGGGGAAAATGCCGGTAAAAATGTAGAATTTGTCAACATTCTAAGAGCAAAAAAATCTTAAATCAAGTATGGGTTATAATGCGGGAAGGGGCAACGCAGGAGAAACAAGAATGGTATGAAATCGTAGGACCATGACGTGCATTTTGGTATGCGGGCGACTCAGGCAATTAACGCATTGTAAAAAATTCATTCATTTAGATCAATTTTTTAAATTTTTAATTCAATTCACCTGTACCATCACTCAGTATATCACGATGTTCCATGATTCACGATGAACCATAAATTCGCACCTATTGCATTTTAGGAGTGTTTACCACAGGCATCACCTGTGACTTGAACCCGGTACTCTCTGGTCAGTGGCCAAACGCTAACACTACTGGGCTACCACACCGTCTTCACTATGCACCAAAATGAAAATAAATTTGACATTTTTAAGAAATATCTTTTCGTTTTTTTCGGTATTTCGTTTGAAATTCTTATTAACATCACATTCTCATAATTTGGATGTTTTGAAACTCGTTTAACTTTCTTTAATGATCATTTTATGAATTTCATGGATAAAATCTGTAAAAATGTTCAATAGAGTCCACTTTCTCCATTTTAAAAATATCAGACTTACAAGACTACTAAAATCCCAAAAAATCACAAAACGTCCACTAATCTGACAATGAGTAGAAAGGCGTAAAATATAAAAACTGGATACTTTGTATGTTAGTAGTAACGTTTCCGGATCACATCTCAATTAATCAGTAATAAATAATTTATTTTCATGTAATCCTATTTTTTACAATTTTTTTAGACCAATTTTAATCCATCTTATTATTTTTTTATCGTACCTAAGCCTCAAATTTTCTTTCTTTAAGCAAGATTTCTGCACTAATACATTATTTCTATTGCTTTAGCCATTGCTTCCTGTTAAAAGAGATATCCATTAAAGAATTTTACATTTGAATGGATCCGTGCTCCGCAACAGCATTCAGCCCACGCTGTATATATTACAAGTACAAAGTAAGTTAGCTCAATGAGTTGGGTAATATCTGAGTAGTATCACCGAGTTACAACGTTTTCAGATTGGTTTTGGGAATCCAATATGCAGGGTTAACGTTCTAAAACAGGCAATGATGCCTCACGTTCAACGCAAAAATAAATATAGTTGTTACAGTTATCCATTTCTTGCTATATCCCGTACCTTTCCAGGCTCGTAAATGCCTTCACGATCACCGAGAGGCTTTAATTAAACCTTTTTAGCGTGATCTGGCGACTCAAAGTCAAAGATCACAAGCGCTCTTAAATTATAAATGAAAACTTACTTCCCAGTTTGATCATCGTCCATCATATGAATGCTGAACTTACAATCTGTTCCATGAAAGTTTCGATTCGTGGATGAAGCGTAAGTATAAAGACAGCCTCACTAGAAATGCTAATGGAACTCTAGTTCTTGTTTTATTTTGCGGTCTTAGGGGCAATCGGATCTTTAACTTGAAGATCTCTCGAGGCATTCCTCGGCTATGTTGAGTGGGAATGCCTCTGAAAGAGTACATTCGATTCGAATCAAGGCTATGTGACGCAAGAAATATCACTACCAGCTCCAACAATGGCCTTCTCGTTGATGTTCACGCAGTTCCATAAAAATTTTAATTTAAAAAAGAGAAGTTAGAATTATAAATTTCAATGACATGTAGAGTTGATGAAGTCATCATGAATTCGGCAGAGAGCACATTGGGTTGACAATTAATGTTCCTATCATAAATCTATTAAAAGAGTAATTTCAGCGACATGACGAGATTGCCTTTTTTGTTGATAAAATAAAAATTTTCAAGAACAGCGTGGTGCATGATACTATTGAACAACGAATACTCACATAACTGTCAAACCACCATGTTTATAAGGCAAAATGGACTTCACTCTCGTTGGCAGAGACGCAATCTATTCCCAAGCTTTGGGCATGTTTGTAGCAAAGCAGAAAGAAATAACGACTTTCCCACTTTAATCTGCAACGAAGTACTTAACATTTATGACACTCAGTACTAAAAAAAAACAACGTACGGTATTTCAAAAAAACTTTTATGTGCTCCGGGGCCCATCCCAATAGTATCATATTTCTTAAAATTTAAGTAAGGCTACTCTGTCGCCTTGAGGATAGGCAAAATCAACTATTACAAGTACCGCGTGACTTACAGTTTCAAGGGGCTTCAAACATATATGTACATGATCCGGCAACGGTATTCTGCAAACATTTTCTGCAACCGCGTCTCTACACTATAGCGAATCGGAGGGCGGAATAGAATCGCTTGGAATGTGAAACACGTCTCGTTTACCTCATATAGTAGCACACTTTCTGACTTTACTTGGAGAGCCCGATTGAAAATTTAAGACCCCGGAATCCTCGAAACGTGATGCATAAGGGGGAACTGTAAGGGGAAGCATTAGGTCCAATGGAACATTTTCGCAGGAGAAGGGTAGGAGGAGATACACATGATACAAAGAAAGAAAATTCCATCCGACCCCCATTCTCGTAACATGCAGTAAATCGGACGTCCAGGACTATTCTGACTTCTGCTCGTGGAATTACAACCGAGTTATGCATTCATGGTCACAGTGTTTATGTGTTCCTGAAAATAAAACAACCTTGATGCTGATCATTCCTTCAGGGCTATGCTAATGCTCTTTTGAAGCTCTCTTTGTACATACTATGGAGAAATAAAAATCTCAATAGAAATCGGGCAACCAGAACGAAATGCAAACGAACGACCCTCGCAATAAACAAAATAGGTGAATAAAAAAATGAAAAGGCACAATTAATGCTGTTTCAAATATCATGGGAAAATGCCGTTCGCTCCGAGAAAATCAAAGAAAGCACATTATTTGGTACCTGATAGTATTTCGTCTGGGAGACAATCTCCTTAGTTAAAAATAAATTCGAGGCCTGTTCAATAAAGAGTAGATCATAATTTTTCAATTCCCATAATTTATTGTCCAAATTTCAATTTTATCTTATATTTTTAGCTTAATGTATATCTGGCATACATTTTTATTCGGCATCAGTGGCAGTTGAAAGTTGAAACATGTTCAGCTCGCCTACGGCAACGATGGAAGTAAAACGCGAAGAGCAATACGCAGCATTGAAATTTTGCTTTCACCTTGAACAAATCGTCATCCGAGGTCTATATAATGCTCCAGGACGCTTATGGAGAGTCTATTCCTCCCTATAGCACAGCCAAAAGATGGTTGAAAATGTTTAAAGAGGGGAGAAAATCAATTTCAAAGGAAGGTGATCCCGGAGCAACAGACACTACTCTTATACGGAAGTAAACATTAACCCCGCTGCTACCATTGTGAGAGTTAATCGTCGAATAACGTTAAGAGCACTATCAGAAATATCACAAATTTCATTGGGTGCCATCCGCACAATAGGAACAGAAAAAAAGTGGATGTGAGGCGTGTTTGTGCGCGTTGAGTTCTGAGACTGCTCATACCGGAACAACAGGACGTTCTCGGTCAGGGTTATTCGCAGTTGAAGTTAATGTCACAGCAAGACTACAGTCCAGATCTATACAACTTTTTACCGCCCCCCAATGTGAAGAAACACCTTCTTAGACAATCTTTCTCATCATGAGAAGCAGTGGTGAAGGATACTGAGGTGATTTTAAAGGAACTATCGAAAATTGCTTTTTCGAAGATAGGAAAAAAAGGTGGGAAAAGTGCATCGGATCCAATGAAGAACCATCAAAATTTGGAGGATGAGTAAAGGTATGTTGTTAAAAATATTATGATTAATTTTAATGGAACAGCCCCCATATACTCGACAGTAAACAGTAATTAGTGTTCTTTGTCGCACAAAACAAATGAATAGGTCAACTTGGACATATTTCTACACCACGAGCTCAAATAAAGAATATGAAACAAAAATATGAAACATGGGCGTCAAAGGGTTAGCATAGGGAGTCACAGTATGCTTATTTACACTGTTGTCCTGCTCTGCGAGTAGTTTCTGTGAATCCATCGGCGTGTGGAAGGAGGTGACAAAACACCAGCTATAAATGTGAATTTTCATAATCGAGGAACAATTCCACCATATACTCCTAAGCAGGTAAAAAGGGCTAAGGATCCATAAAGGCTAAAAGGTTAAATATAAAAAAGAATAGTATATTTCGGAGTTTTTTAACCGCCACGAATTTCGTGAGGGATACTTATTATACTAAATCTTTAACCAGTTTAATCTACATACTTCTCCCGATATCAGAAGTTAGTTCGCGCGTCCTGTATATTACAAAACGTTTTAATCCTGACTTGCGAAATCTCTCCGTGATTGGAGGGTTCCTATCCTTATCCCTCAAACAATTATGAAACACTTACTTTCTAGCGAAAAATTGTTTTTTAATCTCGAAGATTTTTTTATGGAATTCATCAAACTCCTTTAAGCAAATATTCCCCTGAGGTCGATGGATCCAAAAACATTTGACGCAACTAAAGTTAAATAACATCTCTCCTTTGTTTTTTTGTTCCGTTTGCCTGCATTCTGGGTAGCGAAACCAATCTCCCCCGAGGCGGTCCTTTATATTCTGCCGGCGTGCATTCCCAATGAAATAAGAGTTACTCAAAGGTACAGCTCACCAAGTACGTGGTCCGAATTACTTAATTCGAAACAGTACGATTGGTTGAAATGTGTTACATCCGATTTATCTATAAAGTTATATCTATAAAAGTGAATTACCTTCAGGTAGAATTTTAAAAAGATTTAATTCTAATGCCCAATTATTGCATCAGCCAGACATTTTATCCAAATCGAATTAGAGTAATCCTTAATTTGCCGATTGTTATTTTTTTGCATGTCAAGTAATGTGTCACCCAAAAACAATCTCATGTTACTGCTTTCACGGGAATCAATGCCGTTAAGGAACTTTAGGACTGTGCTTTATATTAGGGTACTAAATTGGGACATAGTTATAGAATCACGTTTCCTAGAAGCAAACCGTAATTCACCTCTATCTCCTTCAAGCTCTCAGATCTTTGAAGGGATAAACATGAGTAGGGCGCTAGATATAATTTTCTAATGAACACGAAAAAAATAAACATGACCGACATGAGGAACACATAAAGAGTGAAGAATGCGCGTAACTACTTACAGTAAGACTTCAATTAATACCTTCCCGATTTACTTCAGTGTCCATATGAGAGCATAATAAAAATGACTTTGGTGTATTTTGAACGAAATGAGAGGTTTTTAATTCAAAGATACTCCGTAATGGACAAATAACTTGAATTACCGTATAGTTAAGTTAACTTTTTTAGTTGCATGAGAGTCGTAATATATTTTAGTTCCTTCATAAAACATAGTTGAGTCTCATTTGGCTACCACTAATTTCTCGAGGGGTTTTTTAATTGACACACACACACGCATATATATATATATATATCTGTTAACAATATCTCTTATTTTGTTGCAACTGCTGCTGAACGTATAAATATCTTTCTTTTCCAGTTCTTATGAATTAATGCAGCGTTGTCGAACGTTATCGATTCCTCTTCTTATTGCCATTTTTTTAAGTAAGATAAATAACAAATATAAAAACCGTCAACGGTTTTTAGGTTGGCGTTTGCGTCACTTCAAGTTACGTCTTCGATTCCTACAAGATTAAGCCTTAAACAATTCATTAAATGTACCTACTCCCATTATTTTAGGCAGGGGTTGTCTTAAGTGGGGACCACGCTACGCTACAATATTTTTGGTTTATTCATGTCGTGAAGTATCCTTAGAAAGAGAGATTCTCTACTACGAGTGTTGAAGGTGTGAGTCATTTGTTTAACGTGAGAATGTGGTAGGTAAAACCAAAAAAAAAATATTTTACAAACACTGCATCCTATCCTTGGCACCGAAGGCACGAAGTCGAAAAGCACTTAAATATAGAAAGGGCTTTTGTATTTTTACCACTTGTTCCGGTAGTCTGACTGAGAAGAGAGTAGGTAAGTAAGAACAGAATAGGCGTTACAGCCGGAGGGTCTATCAAAGGAAGCCGAGAAAAGGTGATTCATCTATCGAAAGAGGGGAAATGGGAATTGGAGAGTGTGAGGTGGGAAGGGCAAAGGGGACAGGTGGCTCGGATAAGGGGTGGGAAGGGGGACGGAGGGTTCGGGAGGGTCGCGGGGAGGGAACCGGATTGCAGGGGGGGCGCTGGCTGGCTCCCGGGGGGAAGGATCCGGAGACCCTTCGCGGGGGGG
>LYUA01000199.1:271132-282360 GCA_002093875.1 Calopteryx splendens | reverse complement strand
GCCGCTCATGAGGAAAAATTGAATCTCGAGGCATCCATCAATTTTGGCAACAAATTTTACATTGCAGCCCCACCTTAGACGAATATCCATTTGTATATTCATGGTTATAACAATCAGTGCTGCAATGGGAAATTCATTTTACCCAAGCAACTATTTCTAACCTGTTGAAAGTAATATAATTTAAGTTTTTATTAATTTATTGGGTGATTATCATTGATGACATATTAATTACATGTGTCTTTATTTGTTGAATATTTAAAGAAGGACAAGAATGCCACTCTTGCATTTTCAGTTTCTGTTCTTTTTGTCTCATGGTCCCTTGGATTTCATCCAAAATTCTGGCATAATGTCCCACCAATTGCATTCTTCGAAAATGGGAATGAAAATTCATTAAAAGGCCTAAGGAGTTAATTTTACTTTGAAGTAATAGAGTAAACATTCATTGCACAACTTCATATCAATGAACATGAAAATTTGCCAGTTTCTCACCATCAACTTCTTTTGGTTGATTTTTATATTTTAAGCTATTTTAATATATTTGAGATGTGGAGTTGATTGTTGAATTGCTTCCATAGTATAATAACTTTGTTTAATTACCAATAAACATAATTATTTCTAGATGGGGACTATGACTTCTTTGAATGCATCCGTTGCACATTCAATTTCTGGTTCCAGACCCACTACACCTCACAGCACTGTTTCAACTGCTCCTGTGATGTAAGGAGTATTATGAAAACTATTACATTCCAAGGAGTTAAATTTCCCTAGGAAACATTAACCTCCTATGTTATTGAAGTACACAGCATGTGCTATGGTTTCATCAAAGTACTAATTATTTTTTAATGATTTTTATATTTCTATATCCACTGTGCACACTTCATTAAATTTTTACATAATTCATAACAGTTTTTATAAGTCTCCAAAGGATACCTTTAGCAACTTAGTATTATTTTAAAATAATGGTTAGTTTTCTTTAGAGTTTTATATTTGACTATATTTTTATGTATGTGATGTAGTTAAGTAATTAATTACCAATTTATATTGTGCCTGAAAGATATTTTGTGTTGCAATTGTTAGCTTTCTCCGTCCTTGAAGGCAAGTCATGATTGTCTTCTCAGCTTAATTTTGATGTTTTATTGATACATTTTCATTGTTGTGATCTACTTTAGTGTTTACTAATGCACATTGTGCCTGAATGATGTACTTGTGTATACCTTTTACAACTACTGTACTTTTCCGTCCACTTAGACAAATGTTGTTTGTCTTCTCAGATTCATTTTTTTGTAAAAATGCAGTGTATCATATAATGTAAGATTTAAGCATATTTTTATGAAAACATTTATAAATGGCAAAAATGTCATTACTGTGGTTTTTATACTTGCATAAAAGAAATCATAGTAAACCATAGTAGGAAATAGTGTTCAACATTATTTTTATTATATTTCTTTCACTGAAAAATGTTGAATAATTGAATGTTGTTGACTTGGGAGTATTTTTTAATTTATAATAAGTACTTGATTATTAAATTAATTAAGCAAACTCACCATGTTTTAATTCTTTATGACCATGGGGATCATAGTATTCCACAGACATCTCAACTACTTACTGTGTTGGGCATAATGCATATTTCAAGTTATCTTGTCAAATATGACCTAATTTTGTTCGTGATGCTTACAATTTACTATGGCACCCATTTGAAATTGTACCACTATACATTCAGTATATCATTACTTTTCTATTTACACATATTGAAATAACTTTCTAAAGCCTGTAAGTACAAATGTTTAGGTATGAATGGCAATGTGCTTTCCTATTTATTTTTATTCTAACATACAACACCCAGTAAGAACCAGTTTCTAGTGGTAATACTTCAAGTGGCATTCAAAAAACAATAAACTTTTCTTAGGTGAGTAATGGCAAAATTAAAAAAATGACTTGAGGGAGACATCTGTAAAGACCCATTTTTTGGCTCCTTTCTATGAAGTATGATAGATTCATGTTGATACATCATTATGGAGATTATACTCTTTGTCTCAATGGCAAGTGAAGCATAATTGCAAAATATCCAATTATAAGCATCAGGGAAGTTTTTAATGGGATAGTTAGGGAATTAAACAATAACAAAATGCAATTTGACATTCAGAAAACAACAATGCCAGAGAAGCAAAGTGAGGGGGAGTAGCAGATGTTTTTGCTTACACTTCATATCACTGTTCACTTCATCATCTATCATTATCACTGTACACTTCATTCACTTGTTTGAATATTTCTGCTTTCATATTTTGGTCTCTCTGTAGGTGTGCCAGTACTAAAAAAGGATCTATGTATTTGGTTAGATGAAGAAATTTACTATAGACAAATGCTGCAGCATAACCATGTCATAAGAGGCCATCAGCATGATTTCATTTATGTAAGAATTACAATAGTAGGTTGGTCATTGCATGACATCAACTTCTAAATGTGTAGCTTTTATGGGGTAACATGGTAAGAATAAATTTTAATCACAAAATTATTATGAAATTGCCCATCTTGAAAAGTTCCTGAAAAATGCAAAATGTTTGTCTAAAAAATTACTCGACTTCTTTTTTCTTTCAGTTTGTGCTTCTAATTTAATTATCGTAATGACCAAATAGTTTATTTATGAATTTCAGTACACATGTGAGTTGCATTACACAGCTGAGATCCAGCAACCAAAATGAAAAGGATAGAACTGAAACGTCGGATCAATAATCTTACACACTTTTGTTTCACCCATTTCTAGTTCATGATCACTCTTCAAAGGAATCCAGTCTTTTTAGAGTTGATATAATTTTAGGAAGGTAAGGCTTCTTGGGAAGACTAGTTTCAGGGTATGGAGTGGCACACAATAATTCAAAATCAATATCTTTGTAGCGAGTAAAATACCTATTGCTCAGGTTTAAAATATGAAATCTATATTCCATAGAATATAGGTACACTTACATTTGCATTGCAAAATACTACACTCACTGTAAAAGGGCCTGTCTGAGAACTGGAGAGGATAAAAGTCAATCATTTTCTTTTGTTAAATTTCTGCAATGCCATTGATGTCTTTCAGTCAGCATCTGTGCATACCATGTACGACTCATCACACCCATCTGTGGGGAAAACCAAGGATGAATCTGATACATTCATTATTTGTGAAGACCATACATGTATACTTAAAAATTGTATGCAGTTTTTGATTGAACTTGTAAAGTTTAATAAGATATCTAACAATGAATACAGCATTATTATTATATTAGTTTCTTTCTTGATTAAGTACCTGATAGGAATGAGGTAGGCACTTGGTAATATTCCACAATTGCTTGTTTACAAAGTTATCAAGCACACCATCTCAAGTACCTAGCCTAACTCCATAGAGAGAAAAATCAGCAATTGCTGGATGCCATGAGGATGATTATTTTAACAATTTAAATGTTTGATATAAATGTATCCATGCCTCATGAAATGCCTATGCTGGAAATGCATGCATTTACCTGAATCATGATGCAGGAACCTGTGGAAATGTATTATACAATGATTTATTTTGTACAAAAATTTATTCTCAAAATTCATTTAAATTAAAAATAACAACATTTAAATATTTTTAAGCGCACAGAATTGTAAATGCAATTCACAATTAAGTTGCTGCTTGAAATTTTTCCTCACAATGAAAATGAACATTTATTCCAATGAAAGAAGACATGATCTATCATATAAAAAAACAATAATAATGTGAACCATGTTGCTTTAGATACAGTGGATACTTGGTGCAAAGTGGACAACATTCACAAGTGAATTAAGGAGAGGAAAAATCATGAACTTAAATGAATGGGAATTGAGAAAGTACATAAGGCACTGTCTAAAAAATACATCAAATTCTTTGGGACATCATATGAAAATCAGGCCGGTAATATAGATAGGGGTTGCAGGGTCTCATTTTTTCCTATAGGAATTTTGCATTTGTTTCCCTAGACCTTGCAAAAGGGTGACCCATAAATGTTTAGCAGATGCCATGATGTCCTCAAAATGAAATGTGAATTTTTAAGGAAATGCTAGGGTAAGAGGGGGGTGGGTTTTATGAAAGTATTAAAACATCAATTTAGTTATTGCAAGCACTGTTCAATAAAGAGTGATCATAAAATTATTCGTATAATTTATTGAACAAAAATTTTATTTTGATATGATAAAATGTAATTATGGTGCAAGTTTCAATGATTTGATCCCAGTATTGCATTAGCTGCTGGCTACAAGTTGAAACATTCAGTTCACCAACGGCAACTTCACTTTTCACAAAGTTGTTTCTTCACATTGAGTAACACAAAAAGTCATTTGGGGCTCGGTCTGAATGATACAGAGGATAAGGATCACACTTCACATTGATTTTTGTGAGATATTCAGTGGCCGGAAAATGTACTATTGTTCGAGTATGAGTGGTCTCCAAACCCACAGAGCACAAACAAGTCTCTTGTGCAATTATTCTTTTACCGATATGTGGGTGCCACTCAATGAAATTTTCAATCTTTCTGATAGTGCTCTTAGCATTATTCGACAAAATTCTCTCAATATGGCAGTAGCAGTGTTAATGTTTACTTTCGTAAGAGCAGTGTCTGGAGGTCCAAGTACTTCTTCCTTTGAAATTGAATGTTTCCGCTATTTAAACGCCTTCTTACTGTGCTATAGGGAAGAATCTGCTCTCCATAGCATTACATAGGCCTCGGTTGATGATTAGTTCTGGCAAGAGCAAAATTTCAATGCAGTGTATTGCCTCCATGCCTTAGGTTAACTGAACGTTTCAACTTGCAACAGCGCTGATGAAATACAAGAGTCATACCAACACTTATACCACATAATCATTACACATTAAGATAAACACAACAATTTTTTGGACAATAAATTATTCAGATAAAAAATTTATCATCATTCTTTATTGATAATTAGTTCATTAATAACTTGCCAAAATGTCAGCATGATTTTATTTATAGGCAGCACCTTCAGCACATAATCAAATGACTCCCAAGTGACAAAAGAATTTAAAAACCTATTAAGTAAATGTTACAAAAAATACAAGAATTTGAGCAAATTCCTTAAAGGAAAAAATTAGATACATTCATTGCACACCAAAGTATGTTCATTATAGCTGAACAACGGCAGTCAAATAATATTTCATGGATGAATATGAAATTCTGAATAATGATTTCATGATTGTTAACGATAATACACCAAGAAGATCATGGAATCAATCACAGTAGCTAAAGAGCACTCAACGCTAAAAGGCACACTTTCTTTGGTATGCTTTTCAAGTTCATTTAATTTTAGCTTTATGGACGTTTAATGTAAAATGCAAGTTACTTTCCACCAGTAGAGAGAAGAGGTCCTTGTTTCTTCCACATTTGGCCTTTATTCTTTTCAGAACTTATTAAGACTTATACAAGGTATCTAACAAATGGAACTGGAAAATTATTATAAACTTCCTGCTCTTTTTCCAAAAATTGTTTTGTTTTCCTTTGAATTCTGTAAATTTACCTATAAGCTTTATACATTTTTTCTGTGCCACCCATTTAAAAAATGTTTTCTGTTTTACAGTAATAAATATTATAAAATGGTAATATCTGTAGGTTGTCACAGAACATAAAAATGTAAATTTTTCAATAAGTATTGGTCAGCAAAAACTACATACATTGCATTTATTGAGTGAATGGAAATTTTATCAAGTCCAGGGAAAATTTTTTTAAGGTTATACATTTTTTATTCTGGGCTGATACAGAATTTTTCATCTAGAAATAAAATTAGTTGCAGTTAGGTACAACATCATATAATTTCCATAAGCTAACTACAACCAGGGACTGAGAATGGAATTGACTACTATTCCTAGATTTCAATGTTACCATGTAATGTAAAACATTTTAATTGCCAGTGTTAGAGTTGTGGTAGTCCAGTGCGTTGAGCACTGGGCTTCTAGCCAGATGGCCCGGGTTTGATTTTGGGAGATGCCTCTGGGCAACCTCAACTTCACCCAAGCTGTGAGATTTTTCGTGTACCAGGCCTTCCTGGGAAACCTCAGGCACCACAGGGAAAAGAGCTGCCCCCCACCCTAATTTGTGAATTTCACGCCTTTGGGCTTGGTATTGGTGAACTCTACCCTGACCTATCAAATCAACCTTCAAATTGATTCCTATGGTATATAAAATGGTTCCCATGTCACTCTACATCTTGTTTACCCTTTCTCCTACAACAACAAATGCCACTTTTCCAAAAAGTATTTATACCTGCAGGTCTTGCACTGAGCCACACAACATACACATGAAGTCACATGGACATGAGCTTTCAATGGATGATTTTATATATTACATAACTTTTAAGGTAGAAGGCACACCTTAAGATTGTTACGAATAAACACATGCATAAAAGTGAAATGGTATACTTCCCTAACTTTGAAAACAAATCTCACTTAGCTGCATACTGCTATATAATTCCTGCAGGTAAAGTCACAAAGGTACAAAAAATTTTCTTTTTCCCATTTGCTAGACACCCTGATATACATATAAAACAAAATAAATGACAATCACTGAGATCCTAGAAGCCATGTAGATTGTTACTTGTGCATAATTCTTTCAATTTTGTCCATCTATGCTCTGTATATGTAAAAATCACACATAAAATAAATCCCTAGTCATGGCACTAGTTCTTTAAGTTTAAAACGTTCATTTTATCACTCACAATTTGCTTGAATTACCTTTAATTCAGTCAATAATATATTAAATAAAATATATCCACCAAAATAAAAAAGCATGTATTCACTTTGTACTTATATCCAACAAAACAATTAGATAGGTTTCACCATCAAAAACAATTTGGAAAGCACAACTTTTAACTTTTCAGACTTCTGTTTGAGGCACGGCTGATCGTGGTGTAGGCTGGGGCCTTCCACTCACTCTTCCATCCCCACCCCCACGGTTTCCATTGTAAGTGGAATCTTTCAGGGACAAAGCACTCCCTGTTTTCAAGGACGGATTACTAGCAGTGCGACGACCCTGTGCCTCCTTCCCACCTCCTGGGTGTGCAGAGACTGGAGGAGTGACAGAACGTCCCTTTGGTGGGTTATTTAGATTCAGCGGTGTCGATGTTGCATCCCTGTATTCGTAAGCATTATGATTGTCCATGGTGCCCACGTCGCCATCATCTTGATCTATTACTAAGTCACCACTGTAATAGCGATCTGACTGCCTGTAAAGGATTCAATATTCTGTTCATACAAATTACATACAGTCATTCTACCATGGTATAATGATAGGTAGGTATGCACAAAGCACATGCAAGTTATGCAAGGCAAGCATAAATATGAGCAAATTAAGGCTTCTAATGCAGTTGAAAAATTGTTTTCTCTACATAACACTTGAGTATAAGGGAATAAATTGAGCACCACAAAATCCATTCTAAATATTAAACTGCACAGATTCACATAACAATAAAACTAGCACCTTTCCTATGGACCAAATATGTTCCATGGCAAACATTGCACTTGAATAGAACCATAAGCACAGGTGGGACATCAAATAGAATCATCTCCACATCATGACCCACAAAAAAATCACATGCACACTACTTTGGAATCACTCATCAAAACAAACTATTTAGGTCTGGGGCTCCCAAGATCGTCAATTTTAGTCAAAGACATTTTCCCCTCCACATTCATTTGGCATCATCTTTTAGTATCTTTTGGATGGCTGGGCATGTTTGCATTTAGCAGCTGGCTGCTTAATGTTCATAATATAAACACACTTTAGTAATCAACATGTTAAAATTTTGTGATAAAATATAAAACAATAGTAGAGACAATTATGGTAAATATTTCCAATACATGTACTACATTTGATAAGCTATTTTATGTTCTCACAATGAAGAAACATGTCAGGATTAGATCTAGCTCAAAATTGATTTTTGATATCTGATACTAACACACATCTTCCTTGCTGATATCCAAACACTGCTGATCTGATCAAATAATAGGTTGGAGCCAGGTGGGTTATTCTATGATCCAATTCAAATGATGTCATTTTTACACATTCAAATAATTTCTTAAATTAAATTTTGTCAAAGTGGAAATGAATATGTATTTTGTTTTGCATAGTATTTTATAAAGTAGATATATAGCTGTGGTGAAGTAAGCAGTGGATCCCTAACAATATCTTCCCATAAGATTCTCAAGGTCTGATACAGATGTAGATAATATTTATTGTGATGTTAAAGCAGATTAAAAACTTGCCAACTACACAAACATAAGCTAATGCAAATGGAAAAGGATATGCTTTTATGATGGATTTCTGAAATTTAATAAGGAGATGTTAAAGTAAACGTTGGAAATAAATGGATTTTATTTCATATCCAGAGCAAAACCCAAGTAATGGGGTACAATAAAAATGTCTAAGTTTTCATCATGAAAATTAGGGCTAAGCCATTAACTGTTTTGACAAAGTTTTTTCAATTTCGTTATGGCCTCTTTTGGGCCACATTTATCATGGCTTCCAACCATGTTTCTGGATCCTTTCCCACATATCCTTCATTCTCTTGATATGGGCATTTTCTGTTTCCTCTGACCATGGTCGTTTTTGCACAGGCTTCACTTCATCCTTCTATACCCTCCTGTCCTTGATATTTTGTTTAAAGGTGTTTCTGTCCAGTATGTCTTGTTATTTTATCTTGCCCAGCCTTAAATCTTCAGCGACTTCTTTTTGCCATCTTGATTTGCCTTCGAGGTCCCAAGCTTGTGTGAGGAGCTTCTTTGCAAGCATATTGTCATCCATGCAGAAGATGTGGCCGAGAAAGGTAAATTTTCTTTTCCTGATCACATCTGTTATATACCCAATCCTGTTGTGCACATCATCATCCTTTCTGAGCTTCCATACTCCGTTTACCTACTACCTTTTTATGGACCCTAAGATCTTTCTCTCTATCCTTTGTTCTAGTTTCTCAAGTACTTGTTTCACAGTCATGTTTTTTAGCTAAGCATTTCTAATGTGCACAGAACCTCTGGCATCACAACAGTCTGGTTGTGTCATATCTTGGCTCCCCATGACAATGCTTTTTTGTCGTAAGTCACGAGGGACCCCATGTAGGCTGATTTCATTTTGACTAGTCTTTCCACCACACCTCTTTTCTCAGTGTTCCTCATGTCTAGTCAAGTTGTCACACTTTATTGTAGTTTGAATTTGTCTGCTGATAGACCCATTGAGATGTGAGGTGGATTACATGAACAGAGATTCTTTTTCATATAATTTAGATAATTCATTTATGTCCAGTACTCATACGTGATGAGAAAATATAATATCCTCTGGCACACACCCCTAAAAGGATCTTGATTAGGAATAAAAGCAGCTGTGAAAACTTTTTCTACGTGCTTAGTGCCTTGTATACTTTGTCTTTAGGGGTGCAGTAATGACTGAAGATTTGTGAACCCACAAGTCATTGAGACTCTCCCTTTCTATTACCCAGCCATAAAATTTCTCCATTTCAATAACTAAGGGATAGGAGTTGTCTGAGGTGGTTCTTTAGAAATTATATATCTGGTAACACTCAATGCATCAAAAATGGTCATCAATCCACAGAGGTTCCACGCAACTCTCCACTGAAATCTTCTAGCAGCTAACCTCTTCATTCTACATATTTCTTCTCTTTCATACCTGTCATTATTTGCTTCATGTATTATGCCTGGAGTCCTTGGCAGTGATTTATACAAATAGCAGATTGAAGAATTATAAACAAAAGAAAGGAAACACATATTGGAATTTCTCAATCTTTTATGAATGAAATAAGAATTTTTTTAGTTAGATATAAAAGTTTTAATACTTAATTTCAACTTATTTGTGCATGTTTCATTCTGGAGAATCAAAATTTCAGCAATTAAGCTAGAACTTCAATTATGAACTTTAAGCAGTCCACAAAATTGCAAGTTTAAATTTTAAATAACCAAGTTAAATTCTACTTCAACAAATCTAAAGTTATTATACCCAGCACCAAATTAAGGAATTCCCACCTGTCATTGCCAGGAAGTTCAATAACCCCCCTACAAATCCTTTATGACAACTGGGGGGTAGTATCACCCCAGTTGGGTACCACGACCCTGGATGAATGAATAAACAATGCATTGGCAAATAATGGGCAACACAAACACTGTTTGTCATCAGGATATTTGAATTGCCATTAGTAGAATTTAATTAGCTTCATTTAATTAGAATACTGCATTATATAAAGAAAAGTTCACCTCTTAGCATTCCTCCATAAAATGCAACAGGCCACAACAACAACAATGAGGATGAGGCAGGCACCGGATACACTCCAAAAAGCTATTTGAAGAGGTTCATTAGGTTCCCACCAGTACTGCCAAAGGAAGAAGGATTCACATAAGCAGGAATTATGTTCATCAACCAATTATAAAATAATAACTTAACCTAAAAAAATTGGCAAGGCCCTATTATGGCACCATTCAGCAGACAATGCATCAATGGCAGTAACAAGGTAGGTTCAGACACATTCTATATTCAATCCATATTCTATGCTTTGTTTAGAATCAAACAAGAATGCTGGGCATTAATAATTTCTTCACAATTCTCAATGTGTATATGCCCTGTTATAAAAAAGAAACAACCGGCATAGAATTACTGAACAAGAAATGATTTTAAGATATTAGGTTTGATATGCAAAACGATTTTGAGCATCATGCACAGAGATTGTTTTTCATATAATGTAGATAATTCATATATGTCCTGTACTGATATTAATTTTGTTGATAAGGGGAATGGGGTATGGAAAATCTTTTCCTTAATTGAAAAATTGGAAATGTTTAATTCAGCTTCATTAGTTTTAGCTATGATGAAAGCATGATTGCCTAAGAAACAATAAGATTTGGGTACAAAATGAGGTATATAAACATGCCATCAGGTATTTTGATCAATTTTGATCTCTATTTAGTAAAGGAAAATTATTCATGTACTAAACATGTATCTTAAAAACTCCATTCTACAGTTAACCATTGTAAAAATTAACTTGTGGCATTCATCTGGTACATGAAAATGTAACATGTCGGTCTTTTGAATAAAACTCAGGAATTCAGAAGCCAAATTTAAATCTTCCTAACTAGGATACAAATCTATTGGCGATGAGATCTATCTATCTATCTACATGATACCCCTCAAGCCGCCGCTAGGGCGTGTGGCGGGGGGGGGGGGGGG
>LYUA01000199.1:119409-131379 GCA_002093875.1 Calopteryx splendens | reverse complement strand
ACTTATTGCGGATGCACTGCACATTAAGGACAACAAGGTTGATTGCCATATTGAAATTCGATGAGTCTGAATGAATAGTGATTGACTAGCGTAATCTGGCAAAATACTTATGCACCTTTGATGTAAAACGTATGTGTAATAATAACTTTCCATTAACTTTCTCATTCAACCAATTAAAAAAATAATTTTAGCCACCTATCGTTGCACCTTAATGATTGTAATAGTATACATGTTTATCATTATCAAATTGTCCAAGTTCATGTCTTAAATGAAGAAGGCGAAGAACTTATATATATCGTGTGATCCCATGCAGGAGTGTAGTGGGCAGAACATTTGACAACTGACCACAGGGTATCGGATTCAAATCCAGGTTATGCCTCAGGACAACCTAAATTCCAATTGGTGAAATTTTCTGGATGACAGAATTTTATGGAAAACTCCAGGATGCAAAGGGAAAGAAACTGGACCCCACAGAATCTGAATATGTTCATTTCAAAAGTCATTTGAGTTAATACAATGAGAGCTCTAATCTCATCAATGAAATAAACCTTTGGGTACAAAACTAATTTGACTTTTTTAATATTTCGAATAGCCTGATGAAGGGTCCTGCAGAATATTTTTTTTGGCATTTCCTAGGGGTAAAATATGGTTTAAGGTTGATATAAATGGAAAAAAATCGAACAGTTTATAAAGTAATTGTAAAATTAGCCTTAGATATAATTTTGAAGAAAATTAATTCATACTTATTAAATGGGTGTGGCATATCTTTTTTATGTGCTCACACCTATTAACCTGGCTAAGCCACTCAGCCAATGTTATATACAATTGCTCACCGTTTTTAGTTTCATTGAAGCTATACGAAATCCACAAGCTGATAATAATATGGACATTCCTAGGGTATCATAGGTGCACGCTTTATAAGTATTTTGGGCCGAGAGACTTCCCTCATTACCCAACTCCCCCAGAAGGCTTACTGAGAGTTCCATAAACCCTTACAAATACCTTGGTACAACGGATAACACTGAACACACCTAATAACTTAAATTAAAATACCTGCTTAATAAAATACCAGAAAAGGAAACATGGCAAACGCAAAACCAATTACCCATTTAATTGGTGTAGTCACCAGTAGTAAGTGATTTAACTCTGCACAAGCTGAATTAGTTGGAAATAAAAGCGCATAAGTATAATTCAACCTTGAACAAATCACACACCTCAATGACTATTAATAAACCTAGGGTACCACTTTTATATTCTACGGTTAATGTAGCTTGCTCATTGATAATCAACGAACCTAATAAATTATCATAATTCTGTGGAAGTAAATTATTCCCCAAAGTTTAACTACTTTGGATTTCACTATGAGTTAAATAAATATCTGAAAATTTGCTGTTAACCAACCGCTACTGACCCCAACAGCTGGATTTTAGTGAAACACTAATACGAAAACTAGTACTTCCAAACGTCACGCTCATGCTGTTGATATTTCCAGAACAAATTTAACTAGGCAATGACAGAAATAGAGGCTGAAATTATAATTTGGGCATAAAAATTCAAACGTTACAGCTAATTTCTGAGAAAAGGCAAGATATTTTAGTTGGAAATGCTTTGCCGAAAAACTCACCGTATTTTAGAATAAAAAATGGAAGCACACAATAACGCTCAACTACACACTTGTTGATTCTGTTACAATATTTTTCTAACTTGCTAGGGAAAACATTTAGCCAGTACTTACTCAGCAAAACAGCTATTAATTGGGGACATAGCTTGTCCATTTCTGACTGCTTCCGAGTTGACCGCAACGTACTGTGGGGTGAATACAAATCTCATCGAATGGAATTTAAGGCTCGGCCACTGCTCGGCACTGGTTCTCCGAATCATCGCGTCATCTGTGTTTCATTTTAGGATACTTTTGTCTCATAGGGGGTATTTAATTTAACACCAAGGGATACGTATATATGCAAGAAAAAAGTTAGCTGTCAAAGGTTCGTTTGGGTTAACGGGGTATATAAAATTTATTGTGGGTTGTAATTGTTTATGTATTCTTTGTTGCCTCTGTAAACATATGCTAATAAGGGATTACTGAAGCAATTTTGGAGGATCAACAACAGATATTTAAACAATAAAATTCTCGAATCACTAATAAAAATATAAATTAATTACTCATTTTAAGGGTCGTTAAACTTAATAAAAATTTGCGTAACTGGGGTGCAAATTTGGCCATGTGATAAGAGCAAAGCTGAAAAGATAGCTGACGCCTTTTTCTTTTCAGATAGTATTAGATTAATAATAACGGAGGGATTATAAATTCAGTTCAGCCAAGGCATAGATTTAATTAACTCATTCGACGTTGAAATGGTATATTTATAACAAAAATAAACAATAAAGTAATTTGTATGAAAAAACCATATTTAGATGAATGGAAAATTCTATACTTTTTAGAGCCATATGCGCTATTTCCTTTCTATTTCAGAAATTTTAAGAGATTAAAACAATGAACTCATTGTATTATAAGTTAGAAGCCCTAGAAGCGAAATTCACCGGAAGTGATCAGTAGTCACATAAACGATCACATGTTTAGTTTATGTACGTGACCTAGCGAAGAGCCAGTTTGAGTCAGTTCGTGTTTTGCCCTCGACAGTATTGAATTTTTGGGAATAATTCATACAGATGAAGTGTTAGGGCATCCTAGTTTTATAGCCTTGAAGCAGTGATAAGATTTTCGTTCCAAGAACGAAGCAAGGCAAGCGAGACATTAAGTTGAAATGGTAAGTACGTTGCCCTCTTATGTGTTAAAATTAATTATGTATGTGACTGATTCAGTCCTCACCGCAGCTAGCTTTATTTTGAGATATTAATGATATGATAACATCGGTAATTGCCTGCATCTGGGCTTGCGTATTTGATAAATACCTTGCAAACCAATTTTATTTCCATCGTAAGAAAGTCATTCCATTATGATTTCCTGAACTGTTGAAACCTACTTCGAGTGTAATTTATTTTAACGCAGTCGAGTTGTAATTTATCATAATTTTAAGACGTAATTTTAAAAGTCACTGAATTCTCCATTTTTATCAAGTTACATTTAAAGTAAGCATAATAATCATCGTCACGTAGTCACTAAGAAATTTCCCCACACGTATATTGAATCATGTTTTTATATTTAAATGAATCTAATCAGATAAAGGGATGTATTATGTGTAGTAATGGGCACGCCACACAGTGGAGTGGAGCACACATTGGCGCAAGCCTAACGTAGACAATAGACACCAAGTTGATTAATTGTACCATCTTATAGTTTATACTTTAAGTACCACCAGGCACTGCACAAGTAATACTTAAATTCCGATACCTCTGACTCTCCAAAAAGTCTCAGCCTCCACCATCTCGGACATAATTTCATTGTGTACACTGGTTCCACAATTTACTCCCAAGTTGGAAGCATCTTGTGTTTTGCATGATGCCATACCTAACCCTGGAGGAGTACAATTTGACTGACATGGTGACATTTAAAATAATAGTTTTTAGGAGATTTAATTGGTATTGAAGTAAGCATTGTAAGCCTGAGTATGAAGTTGTAGATTTTTGGGCCTGGTGAACTAAGTAGTAGAATGGCAAAGCTGCTATCTTATTTACCAACTGGCACAATGTTGAAGAATTCAAGCCTGCCTCCCATGGTGATATTGTTTAATTTTGACTCTGTATTGGCACTTTTTAATATTGTCTTTTATGTAAAGGGTGATGTCCGTTAAATAAACTAACTATTAGTATTATTGTTGTTTTGCGCCTGTCTCAATATATGAGATATGCCATCTGTAATTTCAATACAGCTCTGTGGGGGCTATTATGTACTTCAAAGATGCTAGAACTTTCCACATGAGTATGCCCCATGTTTCAGTTTTGTCCGGATGTTTTTTCTCTTTATGATAAATTGGGAGTTTATGTTGAAAAATTTCTTTGAGGGTAAATATTTGTTCTCATTTTATCGTACAAGTTGTGTATTTCATGCTTTTCAAACCTTGGCGAAATAGTTTTCTGTACACTTAAAAAAATCTTTTTCACAATTGATCTATTTTTCAAAATTTCTGCTAATGACTTTTACTGAATTCAAATTAAGGTTTTAAATTAAAAATTTTCCACTTTTAGGTATATAATAAAACATTTATGGCACTGAAATTTAATCTAGTGGTAAATGAATTTATTTTAGTCATATGAACAAGATGAGGATGACCAGTATGCACCAAGATATGATGTTGGATCATTTCCCAAAGATTTTGAATATGGCCCTTATGATCAGGATGGAGATGGCCCTGGTGGTCCACTCACTGGAGAACAAAAGCCAAGGATATTACTCATGGGATTAAGGAGGTAATGGCTATGTATGTCTTGTGAGCACTAAATGATGTAATTATGTTTTATTTTTTATGATATTTTGACTATTTATTTCAGGAGTGGTAAATCATCTATTCAGAAAGTTGTTTTTCATAAGATGTCACCCAATGAAACAATATTCCTTGAAAGTACCAACAAAATTATTAAAGATGATATATCAAATTCGTCATTTGTTCAATTCCAAATTTGGGACTTTCCTGGTCAGATTGACTTTTTTGACCCCACATTTGATTCTGATATGATATTTGGTGGATGTGGGGCTCTTGTATTTGTGATAGATGCTCAGGTATTCTTACTTTTTTAATTCTTTTGCCAATTTAATATTCATTAATTAGTGTAAGTTATAAAAGTAATTGTACTTATCAGGATGACTACATGGAGGCTTTGAATAAATTAATACTGACTGTTACAAAAGCCTACAAAGTCAATCAAAATATCAAATTTCAAGTTTTTATCCATAAAGTTGATGGGCTGACTGATGACTATAAAATGGAAACACAGAGGGATATACACCAAAGAGCCAATGATGATTTGGCTGATTCAGGTGGGATTCATCACATTGTCAAGTTATTAAATTTTAAATTCAATCATGCACATATACTTAAAATAATTGTTAATGATACATATATATTTTACTGATAAATAAACCATTATATATAATTAAATAAGTATTCTATATTTCCTAATAGATGTTAAGTTCCCATTGTTACTGTAAATATAATCAAGCTAAAGTAATTGTGACTTTTCCATTAGGCTATGATCAAATACATTTGAGCTTTCACCTGACATCAATATATGACCATAGTATATTTGAAGCTTTTAGCAAAGTTGTACAGAAATTAATTCCTCAGCTTCCTACTCTGGAAAATTTGCTCAACATTTTCATTTCTGTAAGTAATGACTTAATAACTGATCAGAGTATTTCAAAGTGCAATGCAAAATTATGCATGGTAAAAACATAGATGCCTTTGGCCATTATCGAGAAAAAGAAATAAGGTGGGATGGGGAAAATGGGTGTGGTTTTGAATTCGAAGTTCTTTGAAAAATTTGCCATTTTCTGGTGGCAATTAAGATGTTTGGTCTGCGTGGTGGGTGTTAGAATTTAAGTCCAATGGTGATGCTCTATTATAGAGATGGTCATTATAGGTTGCATTTTGAAGGAGGGCTAAAAAATAGGGGCATCATATCAGAGAATGATGAAAAGATGTCCTTTCAACATCCTCTGTAAAGGAGCAGGTATTGATGGCTTAATAAATTTGAACATTTATGGTGGACACTGGAGGAATGCTTCCCTACATTGGGAAGGAAAAAGAAAAAAGAGTACACCATAGCCTAGCCTTCTTTATCAGCCTCGGATATTACAGTAAAATCCATTCAACATATTTCTGCTTGGGCATGGGGCGTGGTAGTCCTGTGGTTAGAGCGCTGGATTGCTGACTGTAGGGCCGGGTTTGATTCCCGTTGATGTCTCCTAGCACCCTCAGCTTCGCCCAAGCTGTGTACCATATTTTGGGTTCCGGGTCATCCTGGGAAATCACAGGCGGTGAAGAGGGAAAGGAACTGGTCACCCAACCCTGATGTGTGAATTTCACATTAGCCGTTGGGCTAAGTATTTGGGTGACCTCTAAACTCACGAAACCGACCTTCGGGTTGATTACTGTGATTGATATTTCTGCTTAATATCCCATTTAAGACGCATATTTTCCCCAGTCTCTCAAAATCTCCCATAAATCAAACAGTAAACTCATTATTTATTATTACCTACTCTTAGAACGTGCCACTAACCACTTATAATGCCCTTATTTTTCTGTTCTTACAGGCACAGAAACCCTGTATCCCCCATTTATCTGTGCTGTCTTTTGGAAAACAGTATAAAATGAAAATGGCTTTTATAAATATCTGTTGTTGAGCCTTTTGTTCGCTTTTATTTCCCTTCCTTTGCACCACCTTGACTCATACAGAGGAGCACGTGAAACATGTGATTATTAGTTGGCGGGCTGGGGTTTGCTTGTCGGAGAGTCTATAAATGTATACCCTCAGGTTTCCAGTATTGAGGGCAGTGGCCAAGCCACGCTGATAATCAGTTCCCATAGACCACCAAAGTTCAGCAATGTTGGGATCAAATGGAGGTTGGATGGGGGACCCTGTAACTTGGTGCTGTTGTCCCGTCTGCAGGTGGTGGGCAGGTGAAGTGTGGGTCAGGAGAATGGACCAAAGAGGTTTAAGTACCTGGGGATCCCGTTGAATGCCCCTCACTCTAACATTCTTCCAGATGAGAAGATGTCAAATTGCAAGCATCGCAAAGTAGCCCTCTATTTATCCTAATGCCAACCAATGAATGTTTGGTGGAAAATTCAAGGTTGCCCCTATCATTCTTGTCTGGGCTTTAAGGAAGTATAAAGATCTTCTCTGAGCTTTTAGGATTGATTCAATTTGATGCATCTTTAAATAAAAATTAATTTTCAAAGTTGAGGTAGACTGGACCCACCCTCTTTTTCCCAACATTAAGCTAATGGGCAGAGGTAGGCTGCAATACCATTGCTGGATGTGTATGAGAGGATATCAAAAGTAACCGAAATAGTAAAAAAATTATTTTAATATTTTTTATTTGCTAAAACTTTAAAGCACTCTCCATCAACGTCCCCTTCTCCTTCAAAGTACTATCCATGTGAATAAATCCACTTGTCCCAATGGTTTTCCCATTTCTGGAAGCATTTTTGAAAAGTTTAAGAGGAAGGTTGCCCTAAGCCTGCAACAAATTAGCTTTGACATATCCTCCATGGTACATAAATACTTGCTTTCCTTTGAGTTATTTTTTCATGTGTGGGAATGAGAAAAAGGCAATTGGAGTGAGATTTAAGTAGGATGTAGTTGAAGGGTTGCAGGATTACAACCATCTTGTTTTTTGACAACAGCTGTTGGATGCGGAGGGCAGTATGGGGTGGGGCATCGTAATGGTGCAAAAACCGATCTCCACTCTCTGACATTTCAGGGTGTTTTTGTCACACTCTATCACGCAATCTTCCTTACATGTCCAGGGAGAAATGCTGATTTGCCGTCTATACTACTACTAGAGGCAAAATTCCCAACTATGTCGAGATTACTTGCCAGGTACAGATTCTGGTTATTTTTTGGTACCACATCATATTCTTTCATTGTTAGCTTGTGTGGCACAAGCATTGTGTACTTCAGAGCTGCAGTTCTATGTTTTTGATTCTGGTTATTTTGGGTTAGCATTCAACTCTATGATAGAATATCACCATTGAAAATCACATTAAACATAACAACAGGACTTACATCATGAGATATAACCATATCTAAGTCCAATTCTCTTTGTGGAACCTTTCCCTTTTCCTCATCCATATCTTTCTCATTTCTTTTCCTTCCTGATGGCTAAAAATGATGAAAAAGTATATGAATTTAATTACTATTTTGTAAATGAACAATAAGTTGTGTGTCATTGAAATAATCTCTTTACAATAAAAAAACTGATTAATTGATCTTTCTGTGTAATACTTTTTCAGAATTCTGCAATTGAAAAGGCTTTCTTGTTTGATGTTGTTTCAAAGATTTACATTGCTACTGATTCCTCCCCAGTAGATATGCAGAGTTATGAGCTCTGTTGTGATATGATAGATGTTGTGATTGATGTCTCCTGTATTTATGGGTAAGATATACTGTCTAGTGCATGGTCACACATTTGACAACTATTTTTAATCAAATGTTAATGGACACCAACTTAGGATAAGGGATAAGTACATGCGGAAAAGTCGGCACATTTACAGAAGGCTTTGTCAAGAAGTTCAGTGGTCTTCTCTGTAAAAATATATTAATTAATCTTCCTTTGTTTTTTCACTACAGTTGCACTGTTTAGATTTTTGTCTGTTAGATTTTGTTGCACTGTTTAGAGCTTTCTTTATGCTAATGTATTCATCTTGGCAGTGTGTAATTAGTTGAATTATTCTTTTGTGTTGCTGTTGGAATGGATGCTTCATCCCAAATAGCATCTACAATGATGGCAACTTGTCGGACTACAGAAGAAAAACCTGGCTCCTTGTTAATTTGGGACGCTAAGCCAATTTTCTGGCGAGCTTCTAGACAGCAAAGGAGAACATCTCTCTCTGTTGGTAGTTTAACTTTATCAAAATCATTGGAGTCTTCATTAAAAATCAGGCAATGGTTTACACCATGAAGAATGAACTTCGAAAGTGACATTCGGTTGACTGAATGAAAAGCTGTGCAAATCCAGAGCACACAGCCGGGAATGGAATCTAATGTTAAGAAATTAAAGATCGGTAAGTGAGTAAACGAGACCGTTTGAGTAGTGAGAAACCAGAAGATCCACTGAAACTGGTGAACAAAAGAAGTGAAATGAGATGTGTGTGATTTGTAGTGATGCAAACATGGAAAGCTAAAGCAAGAATGTCAGGCGCAAAGCTTTTCCGGCTCATCTCTGTGGGGGTGAGGCAGAGTGGGGCAGGGGGACACTGCTGTAGTGTAGAGGTGGAGGGGTCATGGTACAATGGTACATTGTTGTGAGTGAACGCAGTGAATTGCAACAATGCCCAGCTACCGCTACAAACCACCAGGTGAAGGAAAAGATGAGGATGGAAAGAACTACAAAACTGCTTAATTGTACTGAATTTGCCCTCTTTTCCAGCCTCAGGGGGCAGGGGTGCCTCCTCTGGCATATTGTGGCTTGAATGTCAATTTTCATCGCAAGTAACAGTTCCTTAACCAAAAATATGGTAGCTTTAACTGAACTAAAATTAATGAAAATGTTGGTGTTTTTATTTGAAGTTTTGAAAATTTTGAGGCAAAAATTCTCACAGAAGGTTTTATGAGATTTGGAAAAAAAATGATTTATGTAATGCCCATGTGGGTGGGCCACTTTTGCTGGGTATTGCATTTCGCTCCGGTAAAAAAAGTGGCAAAACGAAGCATCCTATTGCTTAGCCATAGAATACCATTTGTAGTTTAATCTAGTCCATATCACTCAACTAATGATTATACTTATTTCTTTAATTTAGGTTACGGGAGGACACAGAGACATCAGCTTTTGATAATCAGAGCTCCAGTATAATTAAATTAAACAATGGAACCATCCTGTATTTGAGAGAAGTTAATAAATTTTTGGCCCTAGTTTGTATATTAAGAGAAGAAAACTTTGAGCGGCAAGGTATGGATGAATTTTACATTTGAATAATTTTGAATTAATCTGTGTAAATTTTAACAATTCCTCAAGTGAAGGTATTTCAGATGGTCATGGTGGTTGTGCATAAGATGAGTTTTTTCTGGATGATTCCATTCATGAAACCTTTTATGCATGGGGCCTGGCTTAACTTTTATCAATATCTAAACTGTGTGATTGTTTTTCATTATTCAGCTAATGAGATTTTTATCAATTTTCCTAATTTATTTTTTTCTACCACTTGTTAATGGTCAAAGGGTATGTCTTTGTTAGTTTGCGTTCTCCAGGAGATGGGAACCCTAAAGCGCTCAATTCCCCTCCTCCCCTGACAATTGCTTTCTGTTTCACTTGGCTATTGCCTCATCTTAATGCTTCAGGCTATTGAGATCACGTATCTCTTTTGAAACTACAAATTTTGAAACCTTTATTATATATTTTGTGTTTATTGTTAACTTTGATTTTGTGCTTTGATATCTTCTTCATTTAGAGAAATATTATTTATTTTCAGGCTTGATAGATTACAATTTCCTATGTTTTAGACAAGCTATCCAAGAAGTTTTTGAAGTAAGAAGTAAAATCCAATTGCAAACATCTCTGCCAAGTAATCAGCGTGGTGTCCCTGATGGCACAAAGCATCCAAATGGCGTGCAAGCCTAAAGACTGAGTTATAAGTGAACTTGTTATTGTATAGTTGTTTCTTTTGTACAGTTGCTAATAATGTACCTAATTATACTCTAAATTTCTTTCTGATTACACTGTGTTCTGATTATCTTGTGCCCTCCATACTTAGCATTAGGTATATCATTCACCATTGGATTTTGATCATTTCATATTTTCAAGCACTTTAGGTAATGTTGGATAATCAAGTATAAATCAGTTTTTAAATTAGTTTTTATAATTCCAATAATTTTCAAAATCAAATTGTGTAAGCAGTGTGTTCCCTTGATCCAAATCAAAATATTGTGATTGGTGCTTTTGCCAATCTTGTTATTTTGTCTCGATGCTAGTCATCTTGATGAAGATCTGTTGACAGCTGCAAATTTTATGAAGTTTCTATTTTACTTTGGCTGATTTATACTTTTAATATCCTATTAATGGTGTTAAATGTCATTATCCATGCATATTTCTCTACTAATTAGTTCCATTTTGTTCTTTATTATATTCATTTAATTGCTTTTGCTTAATTATTTTAATATAGCATTCTGTGATCGGATTACAAAATTTCCCAATGGGGACTCATCATTATGCAAATTCAATAGGAGATCGTAATGATGCACTTTCAATTTTTAAAAGCTTTAAACGGCTGCAAACAAGTGCAAGGTGATTACTTTCTCTCTCGTTCTTTCTCAATTAAAGGTTGTCCTACTTTATGAGGCAGGCTTTTGTTATTTTTTCACAATGTCTTAAATGAGTAATGCCTTCATTTGTTTAAGCATAGAATAGTGTTTTATTTTCTACAATATCCAAAGTATATTTCAACACTATTAAAACTGAAATAAATTAATGGGTGCATAAATTATACGGATTATATTTTCATGTATGCTTTAAGTGTAGTATTTTTTACCATGAGAGAACCACTCTCTCCATATCATCAAGTGGTTGAGTTAAGTTGTATTGAGTAGGTGATATGTAAAAGAAACTGTTTTGGGCTCTACTTGCTTACTTAATTTGGGTGATATGTGCTATGAGGCCTTTGGAGATAGGGTATTTAATCGATCTCTCCTTGGGATTGTGATTCAGACTTGCCATTTATGAACCTATCATAAGTTTTTATTCAGAAAATATTTCATATAATGCTTATTTAAAATGTATAATTTTTAATGTAGTAGAAGTTAACCTGCCCTGCCTTATATTTTATATCTAATGGTTTGGCCAAGTGCAGGCTAAACATATCTGGGTGTTTATAGGAAATTGTTATTGGTATCAATATTAATTTGGTCTTTACTAGTTGATGTAGTGGAGTCAAATTATGAGCAATTGATTGCATGTGATGAATTTTTAATTATTATATGTATTTGATTTTCTAGTGGAAAATTGTTTATTTTCTTTTGTTGGAAAATGTGTAAAACTTGAATTTTGGTTTTCCTTTTCAATGACCATAAAATCCAATATTCAGCTTGGAAGTGTTATTGCAGATTCAAGTATGGGAATTTTTTTTCTGTTTACTCAACAATTTACAAGCAAAAATTTGTTAATTTAAAAAAATTATTATTTTTTTTACTTCGAGGGGCATGGTAGTCAATAGGTAGAGTGTTAGCCTTCTAACTGGAGGGCCTGGCTTTGATCTGGGTGATGCCTCTGGACACCTTCAGCTTCACCCAAGCTGCATGATTTTTTGTGTACCAGGTCATCCTGGGAAATCACAGGCGGTACAGGGAAAGGAACTG
>LYUA01000199.1:92817-105021 GCA_002093875.1 Calopteryx splendens | reverse complement strand
CTCTCCCTCCCTCCCTCTCTCGATCCCTCTCTCCCAACCCACTTCCCCTCTCTCCCCTCCGCCCCTGGATCCTCCCCCCCCCGCTATCGCCGCCCCTCCTTCCGCTTGCAGTAGACGTCACTGGATGACGACCTGACTTCGCCGTGATGATGAGGTTTTTTCCTTTGGATCGCGCAACTAGGCACTGAATCACTCCTAGTGCTTCCTGGACTTTGCCGTCCGAGAATTGGCATCGAGTCGCTCAGAGAGCCTTCGGACGAGCGCGTCTCCGTCAGTCAGTCGATTCATATCAATTCGAGCCTCTGGTCTCTTTACCCGATTTTCGTGTTTTTTTTGGTCCTCCGACGGATTATTCCCCCTGCTTGTTTCTTTAGGGAGCGCAAGACCCTTCAGCCTCCCTTGATTCCTCACGGCCCGTTCGCGGGTCGATCTTCCTCTTACCCCCTTTCGTGCGTTCGGGGGCCGATCGGCCGTGAATCGGAGGACGCGAGGCGAGCACGGAGGGAGGAAGACTCGCGTCGCTGCTGTCCGCCCATTCCCCACGCGCACTGCGGGGAGACGGGACGGAGGTTTCGAGCCAGTCAGCTGTTTTCGCGTGCAAGTGCGCGAGGAGAGGAGCAGGGGAGAGAGGGACGGATGTTTTCACGCTCCGCGGGACCAAACAAGTGAAGGTATTTGTGTGCGACGGGGAGGGGGATCGTCGTGTCGAAACTCGATCACGGAGTTGGAGGGAAAAAAATTGAAAACGCGTTTGAATCGAGGGTAAACGAGTACTCTTTAGTGACTTTTTTTGTCGATGTGATTTCCATGCTTTCTGGGAAAAGTTTGCGATCGGTTGGGAAACATTTTGTAATTTGCTGAGTGGCCCACTGAGGGCGCGAAGCTTGCGAGGCTGTGCTTGAAACTTCCATCGATTCTCCGCGAGCCGCTAATGCCGATTTAATTTTTACTCTCCGCTACCTGTGATGTTGACCTGTTGGATGAGCCACTCCTCCGGTCGGCTCCTAACCGGATAGCGTGTGGGTGTGTGCATGCATTTAATGTGTTGGCTAGTTCTTGTTGCGCGTGGAAATTACAGAGGAATAACCATTACCCGCGGGGTGGTCTGGGATGTTTTTGACATAGCGTTCTTTGGTTGAGGCCGCTTCCTCAGACTTCGACGGCCCAAGCGAATAGTTGTGTAAATCTAAGTCGTTGTTTTTCTGAGAGTGGTCATGGACCAAGGAGGTCGCAAGTTCACTTATACTCTTCCAGAATGCTCCGAGGACATTGGTCTCACTCATTGTCTCACTAGTTCTTTGCCCCGGGAATTTAGGTCTTATTCTTACATTAGCCAATCAATCAGCTGTGTTCATGACGGGAATCCAGCTACGCGTACAGTCCCCGATTAAAAATTTTACGGTGTTCTATTGCTGTAATCATATTTTTAATTGTTTATAACTAAGTACTAATCTTTTGTAAATGAGTTTTTGAATGTTTCAAAAATTTTTGCTATCCATTTCGCTACAGTTTCAGAAATAAAAAAAATTTTTCAACGATTATGAGAAAAGCGAAATGTATAATTAGACCTTATAATATGGATTCGAATTTTAAATGAAGCCTTTAGTAATGAGATTCAATTTTATGCCTTTATTTATAAGAGTTGTAATCCATTATTAATGGATGAGTTGAATAAATTTCAGGACGTGATTAATAAGAACGTGAGAACAAATGAAGCTGCCTAATGTGTGTTTTCCCCATTGCTTGGAGCGAGAAATAGTATGTAAAATAAATAATCATTTTTTCTCGAATTATTCTGGCCTTCATTGGAGGCCGGAATTTCACTTCAGGCTATGGTCTGTAGAATTTTCTTTAATCACGTAATGATTATGCAATAATGCTGTAAATTTTGATGGCCAACAATTGTTTTCTGTCAATTTAATTGTTGGCCATGGAGTATCTCTACATAATTGGAGGCTGGAATTTCACTTCAGGTTATGGTCTGTAGACTTTTCTTTAAACATATAATGATTATTAAATAATGCTGTAAATTTTGATGGCCAACAATTGTTTGCTGTCCATTTAATTGTTGCCCATTGAGTATCACTACATAATTTAACGTCTTTAATCGTCACACAGGCGGAAAGTTCTGAGGGATTTAAACTGGAGAAATATTGCCCATCGTCTAATTTGTAGCATTCTCTTTGGAGAATTGTTGCTGCGTGATGGTATGGGATGGCATATTAGGCGGTAGAAATGCCAAGAAAGTTCTCCTTCCAAGCAATAGCGAGATTAAAAGGAATTTGATTCGGATCTAGTTCCTCCATCCTTCATCAACCGTTACCTCCTGCTGCTGAGGTCGTTGCGGATATCTTGGCGATGCATTTAAAGTGTGTGACCGCGATTAATGGAAGACGGGTGAATCATGAACATCGATCGGCGAATGTTTGTTTACACGTGCCGCTTGGATTACGCTGCTGCATTTCAATTGGTTGGACTCCTGGAGGTATACCACCCGGGAATAGTATTAGGGGCAGTAGTGATGCGAGTCTATGGAAGCGCCTCAAGCACCTAAAAGTTTTTAAAATAGACCGGAATCCAGTTGTCCAGAAATAGAGTAAGGAATTGCTTTGCAGTGTCAGTAAAAGATGTGTTAATGGGGGCGCTCCTGTGTCGTGCGTGTGAGGTCTGTTCGAGTAGGTACTTCGAAGGTTGGCATTTAGCGAGGCGGATGAGGATTCGCTGATGAATCTTGTCTTGATAGAGGTGATTTTTATTGAGACGGTGATACTTGGCGTGCAACAACGATCTCCGGTCAGCATGTGTCCGGTTTAGCAACATGTTTACCTATTGTCGTGCCAGATTGCGGGTGCCTAACCATCCTATTTATTGTCGTTGAGACATAGGTTATTCCAATTGCGAAAAACTACTCAAAAATTGTCAAATGAATTTGTGTGAACAAGCGGGCGGGTTTGTATTGATTTGTGCACCGGGGGCCGCGTCCAATGTTCGCGCGAACCAGTTTTCGACGAATTTTGACGCCCTTTCCGCCTCCTCCCGACCCATGCGACGCTCGGCGAACTGTTTTCCATTCCCCCCTCACCATCGGTGGCCACCACTCACCATTTCCTAGTCCTCGGTTGCCGTCATTTTCTGCGTGTTTTGTGAGACGTTTTACGCTGGGCTTCTCAGTATATTTTGTTTATGGACATTATAAATGTGGCACCGTTTGGAGCAAGAGTTCCAAAGCGGTCGATATTGACCCCAGGGGTCAAAATGACATTGTATGGAGTCAATTTTGGCTCGAGGTCAGATGTAAAAAAATGAACCAAAAATCAATACCACAATAAATTACCAAATATATCTTTGTGTATTAATAAAATAATACTGGAACAAAATATTTCTTTAATATTAAAATGCAATGTTTAATATTTTTACACAATGAACAAAAAAGGTTTTAATGAAAATACGAAACCAAAATTGCGAAATATTTGTTCGTGAATTGCTATGAAAATATTTAATTATATTTGTTAATTGTATAACGTACAGTTTCGGCGCCTTGACGTGGCTAATTAAAGTAGTATTAAAATAGATGGGCTCGATAAAAATCGAGAAATTAATGAAGGGGTTGACGGTCAAAATAGTTTTGATACCCCTGGTTTCGAGTCGTTAATTTGCTGGTGCACACAGGAGGGAAAGTTACGTGTGATGTGTGCTCCTCAAAATGGAATCGGAATTAATGGACGCTCCCTTGCATTTATTCTTTTTGATATTTTCTTACTATGTAGTGTAGATTACTTTGATGAGAATAGTCCGCAATTTTTATTCGAAGTCGTGGTTGGAAGGTTTATGATTATGTTAAATAAATTGGAAGGAATAAAACTAACCATAGTGTATCTTACGGCCATTAGCCTCTTTAACACTGAGGAATATAATTTCTTCATTAATAATAAAAAATGAAAATAGGTGTGATTTTTAATAAAACTTAATCCTGATGCAAATGGGGTCGAATTTCAAATGGAATTCCTTCGCTTGGTTTTTAAGTTTGTCATTCAAGGTACGTATGAGAAATACGAGAAAGCTATGTTTATGTTATACGGCAACCAATTTTAGCCTCTATTTTAAGTTATAAAGCCAAGTGTGTAGTTGATATTATTGCTAACAAAATGTCACGGGTGTTTTCACCTTGAATAGAAAAGTGGAAGGTTCTGATATTGCGTTAATTACTTAATGCCTTACCCAACATTGACCTTAAATTATAGCGGTTTATAGAATTGATTTTTCTGGGGACTAAATTTTTTTCTGAGAGGGCTAAGGAAATAGTGAGTTCCTGAATTGAAAGTAAAATTGTTTGTTCCATCATTAATCAGACACTCTGATTTCAGTATACATCTCAAAACAAAAATTCAACATTTTAGTTTCTCAAACCTGTTGTTAGTCGCTTTTCAATCGCGTGTGAAATCATTACACGGTTTTCCAAGTACCGACATTGTGTACCTTTTAATGTGGTTGTTGGCGGATTGAGCCAAGTGCTCCATGCTGATTAGATTTATTGTTCATCATCGGCTCATTTTATGACTTTTTACGAAGCATTATTTTAAGAAATATTCGCTTATCAGGTTATTGGAGCACCCCTCTGCCCTTAAATGACTCTTAATGTTCTAAGGTTTTCAAAAGAAAGGAAGGTTAAGGCTGGTATCAATAGGAGATGATGTAGACACGAAAATGTTTCCTGTTATCCCGCAATTTTTTCATAAAGCGTAGACGTAATTAGACGTAATGTGTGGGGAGAAATTTAATCTTAAATAATTATTTGCTAAATGTGCCTGTGTTGAGGACAGCGATGTTATTGAGTATCGGAAGCGGACACAGGGCAGTTCGATTTTTTTTATAATCAATCTTTCAGGGCTTCGTGGCGATGAGGGAAGGATTCAGAAATAATCTTGAGGATTAGGGATTTTTTTGGAGGGTTTAGTGGTATTCGTTCATACAGTGGTTTAGTTCTTAGCTGTCGCATTTATAATGGATACCATCTGATTTTTTATGCACGTTTGCGTGAAAGCCGTCACAAAGCGAGGGGCAGGTTCTCAACATTTACAAATGTATTGTAAATATAAGTATTTATATGCACTTAAGTTTTGAAGAAAATGTACCCACAAATCCAGTAAGTTACCAAAGGGTGAGATGATTTGTGGAGAAACTTTGTTTATCCTTTTTTCACGTGCTAAATATAACCTAATTTTCTCTGTAAAATAAATTTTTGGAATGGTATAAATCTATTACCTCTTTGAAATATTATGCCAACTATGACATATCCTGACATACTACATAGATACGTGTTAACATTATGGTCTCGTTCATTTGTATAAATTATGCTCGTATACCTATCCACCAAAAAAAGTGTGAAATTATTCCGTAAATTTAAGCTGCAGTTCAACGGCCTTATTGCATTATGCACCCCTACTTCACCTTGGCCCAAGAATGCTTACGCAACTTGGGTTAAAGCGTTGCGAAGTCTGCCATTTCACTCCTAACTGTATAGTCATACTGCCAAGAAGGGCTCCCTTCCTGTTTTATTTCAAGTATGGGGGCCGCTGTTATTCTTTGTGCAATATTTTATTTTTGATTCAATATAGTTGAATGTAACTAAATTGTTATGTTAATCCGAAAAAAATGGAATTCGCTATTTGCGTTAAAAATCACACTTTTTTTCCGGGGTAAACTGATTTAGACACAGATTGCTTTCGTACTCCATTTTGAGTCAGGAATGCTATTGGTTTTCGATGGATAAATACCATAATTTGCATTTGGGTAACTACCAGATTTTTCCAAAAACTATGTTTAAAGTAAATATTTTATTCTGCCAAAGTTTTCGCAACATTTCTGACATGATTGATTGATTTGGCATTTTCGAATTTATTCACATTATTATTTAACATGATAGTAATGGTAAGGTCTGCGATTTTGTGTAATGTTTCAATTGAACGAAATGAACACGCAACAAGCCGTTCTGATTTCTTTATTTTACGTTGGTTCACTTATTTTAGATTCATTTTTTTAATTCCCCGTTTTTGAAAGGAATGTTGATTATTTTCCGTCTGGAAATTTTACCAACGACTTTAGGCGACTTTCGGGTTTTCCTTGGTGTTATCACGATTGTGGTGGAAACACGCAACCACTCAAGGAAGGAAGTTAGCACACGTAAAACGTTAAAATCTGAAGGACGGACCATTCCGGTTCTTCCTGAGTCAGGGTAGGTCCTTTCGGCTTTGTTCCGATTTTTAAAATGAATGTATCGACCAAGTTCTTTTTATTAATTGCATTTATAAATAGGTATAAGGTAATTGACGGTGGATGGGAATGGCGCCGCAGTAACTGCTACCACTGCGGTTCGATGCTGTTTCAAGTTCTTAAACTGTGTTCGAAAGTCATTGGTGGTAGTTTTCGTCATGTTAAACAAGGGGAATCCTATTGATTGATCCATAATTAAAAAAAAAGGTTTAAAGACGCACATGATGTAAATTAAGGAATAAATTCAGGTCCCCTCATACTACGCATCTAATAAATGCCTAAGTTATTTAAAAACGGGAACAGTGAGCAGACACTTGCCGCGGTGTGATTGTACACATACAACTCTTGTTGTGGTAATTTGTGTTTTTTTTTCAAAGTTTTGGACCTCGTTCAAATTTGTGGTTTTAGGTGTCGAATGAAATCCTTAGCTTCCTTCCAGCGCGTGCCTTGCCCATCATCTGCTCGCGGCGATTAGAGCTTTTTCGTATCCCTTTGATGTCCCACGACTACCAAACATAGCATAGCCCCGAGAATTTTATGTGACGTCTAGGGCGTTCTCGATCGGACTGAGGGTGATGATTCATACAATGCCGATTCTGGTAAATGAGTGAGTGAATCCCTGGTAAGCCGGGCGGTGGGACCAATTAAGGTGGCTATACCGTTTTCTAGGTGTGCTGGTGATAATGGCACCACATTTTCAAAATTGTAGGCAAACGAGTGCCATATTATGTATCTAGACCACGGTGGCTCTTGGGACAAATAATGACCGATACCTCGGGGCACGCCTTGAGGACTGTAATCATCCGAACCCGAATTCTTCCCTCGAAAAGTTTATGTTGACATCGGTTTAATTAAAAATATATATCCCTGATAGCCTATTCGTCTCGTGCGGCTTAATGCCAACTATTTTACTTACAGCGCTTTTAGTAATATCACTCATATCATTTGGCTTAGGCATGCCAATTGCTTCGAGGTGGTTATTATTCGTTTCACGTTTTACGAATGGACAGTTTTCGTATTCATTCATCAATGTATGTGTTAATGGTACCGGGATGAATCACGAGTCGGAGAAAAAATTGTCATTCCGATTTGGAACTTGTGAAGGACGAAAGGTGAAGCTTTCCTGGGGTGCGTTGTCAAGCATCTTTTCGAAATTGTCTCTCGTGTATGTACTCGAGAAATCAATGTTCAGGGCAACAGCAGAGGAAAGCCATCGGAAGACACGAGTCCTTGTGTGAGTTAGCATCGTCACGGTGCTGCTCCAAAACCTCGTCTTATGTAATCTCGTCATGGCTTTGAAGGACGTTTCTCTTTATTTTCGGAATCCGTTTAACTTCTGAAATCCATTTAAGGATGGAACGTTGTGTCGCCAAGCATGGACTTACGTTAAGAGCACTAGAGATAATAGCGAGAACTATCGGCATTGATACGAAATGTGACTTGCGCCTAAAATATAGATTATGAAACCCGTCCGTTGTCTCCAAAAAAACTTTCCGCGAAATTAAAGTTTACTTTTTCAATTAAAATGATCTTCCACCGGTGGAAGACTGGGACTAATAGAACTACCTGTACCTTCAAATGCCAGTGTAATGAAATATCAAAAAATACTATTACAGTAAGCGAGCCATTTCCAACCGACAGTAGGTGATACTCTGGGAAGTAATGTAATATTCGATGTTTATTAGTACTGGCCGCCTGTGGTGTCAGAGGCATTACAAAGCGATGATACGCTTTGGTTAAAAATTTCTTCGAGAAAAGGACTGAGAGACTGATGTTAGCTCTCCTTCCTAGCTTCTTGTGTCCATCTTCTCGATTCGTTTCGTACTCCCGCAGCCAAAGCTCTCTGAAAATCGAGCATTATCCAAGTTTCGCCGCTCGTATTTTAAGAACGACGGGCAAAGATCCAAGCACTCCCTTACCTGCCTCCGGGGTCTGCGAAACATAAAGGAATTGGTAATTTTTACTTGCTCCCCTGATCAAAGCGCTGCATTAGTTCCTGGATGGGATTCCTCCCGGCGGCGTTTCTTGATGCACCATGGCTGTGTGAGTCTGGATGCACGGGTGTAGACGCCAAGACGGGGTGGAAGGGGGGAACGTGGTCTGGTTTATGTTCCATCTTCCTCCCACTCTCTGTCGGTAGCCGGTGATTTGAGTTTATGGTTATTTTTCCCAGAGATTAAATTTTTGAATGGAAATTCCTTTTTGTAATCAAAACAAGCCTTAAAAAACAATGAAACTTAAAATTTTTCTCGTATGACAGTTCTCGTGTTTATGCCCATTTAAAGTGAATATATCTTTGATTTTTCTAGATGTAGGTACTCCTATTTCGTCCCCGTCATCAAAAGGTTATCCAAATAGGTGTCTTTTTATTAGATCATTGATATGTGAAAAGTGCAGTGTAAAAATCATACCCCTGAACCGGGATTCGAACCCGGAATGGCTAACTGGCTATAGCACTCGGCCGGAAATCAATGGGTCAGGGTTCGAGTCCCGGTTTAGTCGAATGATTTTTATGTTGTCAATTTTTCACATATGTATGGACAGAAGGGGGTGACTCCGTTAAAGTTACTGTCGCGGCATTTCCTGCAGTTTCTTAGATCATTGACATTTGGTCTTCATAAATCTTGCAACGTTCGATCTTGCCGAGAAAGATTAGGTAATCGGCATGAGATTTTCACATTAAAATACTGTTTTGTAGTCAATGAATAAGAAATCAAGCAGTATTTTTCCACTCTGATGATGTTTTTCTTCAGTCTCGAAGAGTTTCGCGTGTTCGAAAAGTAGTAGGTCCGTCTCGGAATCCAGTTTCACTCCGAGTTTAATTTGACCCAGAAATTATTCGCACACTCGGGGCACTTATCCCACAAAATACATGCATAATAAAGACTTACAGGTGGATTAATCTCAGGTGGACAATCAGTTGTGCCCGGTTGGCCATAAAAGTAGTTGTAAGGGAAAGCGGTGTAACTTCTCCGATTCATTCATAAATTAATGGGCGGTATGGGCAGGTTCCGATTTTGGTGGGTGCCCCTATGCTTAATGGTAAAGTTCTTATAATATTTTTAGTCCTTTTGGCATTTGGCCTTCATACTACCTGCAACGTTGAATCTCGTGAAAGATTCGGTAATCGGGATGAGATTTTTACATTGAAATACTATTTCTTAGTCAATAATTAAGAAATTAAGCGGTGCTCCTATAATTCTCGTTTGTTCGCGGTAACGTTGTATTAGTGCAAAGGCGATGCCAACAAGTTCACTTACCCGAAACAGATTTGATAAGTTTGGTTTTATCCATGGTCATGTAATGCTTCTTGACTTTGGAACGTTTGTTTTCATTTTCAGCTGCCTGTCATTCTGCGTGTCATTTTCACCCCGGGTAGTACGCTCCCATCTCCCCAAGAAAAATTATCCTTGAAAAAAAAAAAGCCGACACCGCGGTCAAGCACTCGTGCTGACGGTTCAGAAGAGTGGATTTACCGCGACTTAGTCCTCGCCCACGTTTTCGGAAGTGTTATTCCCTCTCGGCACTTGGGTCCGTGCCCGTCGTGAAACGCCGCTCCTCTAGACGTTTTTTGATCGATGTGTCGGCGATGCATGTCCCGTCTCCGCGGTGCCCTTTCCACACTCCGGCCCAACCCCCTTCCCCCACTCCTGCCGGTGCGCCACCCTGATTCCGTATAGTCTTACAGTTGTTAGGGAGCTCGAAGAGCTACAAATTTTGGTGACGCTGGGCAATCATTTTCTGCATCACCGGCGACGCGACGTCATTCGTGACTTGGCGCATATGCGAAAGAAAATTCTCGAAGGAACACCGATTCGGGGCTCAAACGTCGTTCGAAGCACTCGGCGTAGCTCGAGTGGTGCCACTACACAACCTTTATTTGAAAATAACTTAAAACAAGGGAACCTGTATTTCGTGGTAACGCCGCGCATGGGTGCAATTATATTTTGGCTTCATGTCCGGTGTTTTACCTTGTTTTGAATTTTCATTCAATTTTTTTTGAAAGGCAAGTTTCATATTTTTCAACTTTTTGGGGCAGATCTCATGGATTCAGTCAGATATCTCTAGATTAAATGGTTTGAGCTATCTCACGCTCAATTAAGAACTTTTCGCTGATTTTTATGGATATCTGTCCTAAGTCAAAGTCCATCTGCGAGTAGCGATCATGCTGTTTGCGATGAAACTGATAATGCACGGCCAGTAACCAACTAGTAACTAAAAAATGGCGCTATTTACGCTGATTATTTGTCCAACCCAAGCAATTTGTTCGAAATAATCGTGCTCGCTCCACGCATCGAAATCGACCGTGGTCGGCATTGAACTCGTTTAGGAGAGAGGGCGTGAGACGCGTAAAAGTCGACCATTTTTGTGGACTCCCGCACGAATCAACTCCTGTGTTCCGCTGGAAGCGAATGCCTACACGATCCAGGTGGTCAGCTGGCGAGCCAGCTGCTAACTAAACCATCGTCAGCTCCAGTCAGTGTTGCTTAAGTTTCCTCGACGGTCAAGCCAATGGACTGTAAAAATGAAGACAAATAGTTCGAGGATTGCAATGCTTGACAGTCCAATCCGAATGAAATGTTCGAAAAGATCGAATTCATTTGGATGACTACTAGGACGGTGGCTACCGCTTATAGGAAATAAATCAAGACGGGGCCACTCACGGCTTGGGTTCCATTATAAATCCTCCTTTGCTAGCGTATGGGCAACCCTTGATGTCACTATTCTATCTCCTTAGTTCTTGTAGATGTTGTAGAAACTGCGACTGTGTGTTGCCAGTTTTAGATGTGGAAACGTAATATGAAATACGTTTGTAATGAATGGACTTGTTCGCAACTATTTTATTGTCGTTTCTGATACAGTTAAAAAAGAAAGGTACCCATGCCTTTCCGTTCTCCAATATGTCGCCTAGTTTCCGATTTTTAGTCGGCTAAGTATTGCAGCGCTTAACCTTTTCTCTGAAAGGGGCTAGTTGTGGCTATATGGCATATCACGCTAAAGTCGCTTCCATCCAAACGCCACGATGCTTACGGCCTATTCTGCCGTGACATTGACCAAGACGAACCCAATGATAAATAGTGGAGTGGGTGGCGACGGTCTCTCATTCAATTAATTGTTCTTCTTTTTTGTCATGTAACTGGAATGAGACGGGCGCAAATTCGTCCCTTAAAATTAGTCCTATTTGCTCACTTGTAGACACACTTCCGATTTCTCCTTCACTGGCACTGAAAAGATACACTGGTCCCTACACTTTTCGTCATTATCCCCTGTATATCTACCGGTATAATCACTGAAGAGGTGGGCAAATTGCCTTCCGGGAGCAGTGGCTTCACATTAGAGCTTCGGCTCTGACAGTAGAGCTCGTGGTCGTGGTGGTGAATTCTGGGTATTTTAATTTTCGTTTTGCGAGTAGGACCGCAGAAGGTTTATTTTTAATAAAAATCATTTTTTGATCTACGAGGGTATTCCAGAAAGTTCTAACCCTTTCCAAAATAAAACTACGCTTATTGTTTTTAGGTAGTTTTTATTTAGCTTAATAAATATTTACTCATTTTTCCACATAATCACCGTCGGTGTTCAAATATTTTTCATGGTGTATCATAAATTATTCGATTATTTCTTGATAGTCCTCTTCCACCAGATTCCGTAGCAACTTTGTAACACTTAAGTGTAACCTCATTGTCATCTGTAAAGGTTTGACCTTCCTAAAATGTTTTCAATCGTAAAAACAAGTGAAAGTTACTGGGAGCTAGGTCTGGGCTGTATGGTGGATGGTCAAAAACTTCCCACTTGAAGTCGTCCAACAGCTTTTCGGTCTGCTTCGCCGCATGAGGGCTCGAGTTGTTGTGGAGGAGCACCATGCCCTTACTCAATACTCCACGCCGCTTATTTTGGATGGCTCTTCGCATCTTCCGCAATGTTTCACAATAGGCA
>LYUA01000199.1:48128-62961 GCA_002093875.1 Calopteryx splendens | reverse complement strand
ATACGCCCTGCGGACACACCGTTTCGTGTGCTCTCGCCTTCGAGACCCCAATCCCCGCCCCCCTCTTCGACCCTCCCTCCTTGTTCCTGTCTCCACGGCCCCTTTTCCTTCGTTCGTCCATCTCAAAAGGATCCCCGAGACCATCGCCCCCCATCATCCCGGAGTCGCCCCCTCCGATTCGCCCTCATCAGCCACCCGGACCACCATCGTCCACGCCAACTCTTCTACTGACTCGATCGTGCTAACAGGTACGCCTCCTCCGTCACAAACGGCATGGCCCCACGCACTCCTTGCTCATTTTCCGTCTCAAAGAGTTTGTCATTCCTGTTGCGTTAAACGTTTTTAATTTTTTCCGTTGAGGACCAAAATACATTTGGATACACCCTCTTCGAGACATACTCGTGCATTCTTCCGGCCTGATCTAGAAATTACTTTCCCGAGACCTCATGCACGCATGATAACAATTTATAAAACCACGATTTCTTGCATTTTTGTTCAAAATTTTTCTACTGGAAAGTCCGCCATTGCTGAAGGATAATCCACCGGTGTGTAATGTCAGTTTTTTCAGCGTATTTATTAAGTAGTACTTGACTTGTCGGTCGAAACGTTTCCTAGTAAAAACGTAAGAAGGAACCCGGGGGTACCCCGCAGCCATTTTAGTTAAGTCATTGGTAAAGGTTCATTTTATACAGCGGAAATCAAGTGTACTTGTGTGTGTGTGCATGCATGCATGTATTCCTGTGTGTCGGTTTCAAGAAATGTAGACCTAATCATTGAGTGCCTTGCTGTCTTCTTCATGTGTTTAATTGCCCCCCTTATAATTGATGCACGGGGTGACCTTTTAGTGGGCCTCCCGATATAGTGAGAAACACTTTCCGTGCCCTTACTTTTTTATCGGCTCCTGCAAAATTTCCATGATTTAGTCACCATTCGCAACTCGCCCGTTGCCTCCCCCGTCAAGGCTTACGTGATTAAATTTCGCCCACGGCAGGATGCGTGCACGTAATGCACGGAACTGAAGTTTGCTTTTTTTTTAATTTACCGCGGAAGGGTGAATCGGTTTTGCGTTATCGGGAAAACCCTTGGTGAGACTCACTCACGCGCACACACCATCTCGCTGGGGTGTCTCTCGGTAGAGGGCTTTGGTTCTGCGGGGAAGCTTTCCATCGATCGTCTTTCTCCTCCCCACCCTCCCACGAAGGAGCCGACCCTTCGTCGCCAGCCAGTGAATGGAGGAGCCGAACCACTCCCTCGTGAATTCCCCTTAGCCCAGTTTTGGCTGTTCCCGTCTTCGTCCCTTCGCTACCCTCGGCGAGCGGGTCGGTGGGACCGTCCGAGAGAGGGCGGGGTTGGGGACCTGCTCCGAGTCCCTTTAACAAGTATAAAAAAAGCTTTTCTTCTCCTCGCCCTCTTAAACAGATTTGCATATCAGGGTCGAGTGAGTAGGGCGGCTAGGGTTGTTGAAGGGTGGAGTCAGGTGGCGAATGGCTGCGGGGTTGAAAGATGGGACATTTTCTCCCAAAAATATAACATAAAAACCCCAGGAAAGTGTAGTTAGTTAAGCCTTATTTACTTATTTTTTCATTGAAAAACTATTTGTTTCCGCAGATTATTTTTTCCTTGAATACGTATGATGCAGTGAAATATTTTAAGCGCTCATGGGACTTCCATTGCTCAATAACGTATTCGTATTCACAAATTATGAGTACTGGTCCTATGGTTATTATTTTAAAACAGTGAAAGTTCCACTAAATATTTGACGGGAGTAAGGATACGAACGAAGGCCTATGACCACGAATTTGATGCCTTCATTTTTTAAGGCGAGCATTTCAGTGATAATGCGATTACTGGGGAAATAGACTCCTTAGTCTGCATACTGTTAAACTTTGACAGCTTTGACCCTCCCCTACCGTCCTTTTATACTCATTTATTCTTAGCATTTTCGTAACGGAGCTGGCCCAATCGCAATTCTATTAATCGATTTTATGAATTGAACGCTTTTGAAAACGAAAGGGATCGTTAAATTTCTGCTAAAAATAATTCTACCACGCCACTATTTTAATTCTTAAATCCCTTTACTGGGAAAGTTTGTTATGAGCTCCCTCAATGCAACCACAAATGAAAACCCTATTGTAAAGACGAATTAAGGGGGGGCCGAATCGGGCAGCCGCCCGGGGCGTCAAGATGTAGGGGTCGCTAAAGAATGACCGATGTCAATTGGAAATATTGTCGGTACCAGCTCACGCTTCGTCTCCTCACGCAGCTGAAGTGATAATGGAATTTTAGCATATAGCATTTAGCATATCTAAAAATATCCTGTAAAATATGTTGGTGATAACTTTAAAATTTCGTGTTGCAATCACCACTAATTTGCAATTGCAATATATCCCTCATTTTGTATGAGATAGGAAGGGGTCTAAGGAGCCATTGCAAAATGCGTCGAGCCGCTTGTACTCGTTATTGACTGACATGTTGGCAGTCCAGTGAGTTGCATTTCTTATAGTACTCGATCAAGTTTCTATTAACGCCCATCATTACCACGACCGATATATTCATCGAAACTTGTTACTGACACTTCCCACTACTTACATTGTCGAGTTCCCCTTACCTGGGATGCTGTAGCTTTTCTTTTCCGTGTTCTGTGAAGAATTTTATTGTAAACTAGACCCTGATGGCGAAGATTGTCGTGGGTCACCTTTAAAGGAGAAATAGTGCTCTCGAATACTTTTCATCAAATGCACACGTAAAAACTAAAATCCACGGGATTTTCGATCATCCTGTTTACTCGTAGGAAATGCGTTCTCCCTCGGCCACGATCCTGGCTAGCTGGATTGAAGCCTGTCGCCCCCTCACACTGCGCCGCAGTGACGAACCCCTCCGGGTCAGTCTCCGTTCCCAATCCGAATGATTTCACCCCTTGCCCCTTTGGTTATGCAAATGTAGGGATCCTTTCCCCCACCTCCTTTTTCCCGTATTGAAAAGGGAAAACCCACTCTATCCCTCTCTCATTTTCAAGTTTCAACCCTCCGCCTACATTTCACCCTTCCGTTTGTAGACTTTTGTCCGGGCCGTCTTCTGTAGTGCTCTTCGTGGGCTCCTTCATTCCCTTTCCACGTAGACAGAGGAGATTTCTGTGACCGTTCAAAGGTTGTTCTATGTTTTGCAGTTCTGAATACTTCACCGATAAATCAGTATCTTAGAATCTATGTGCTCCTGTCATGTTTCCTTCCACTTCCAGTTTTCTTCACCCACTCTTGGCGAATGACGAGGCATGAGCAAATTTTACCCGTATAACGTTACGATTCTGGCTTCTACCGGCAACCCAAGCTGTCGGGTTGTCAGTCTCTCATCTCCGTGAAGTCACCATGGACCGTGGGCGATTAGCATGGATTCACATTCCTTGCGGAACTACCACAGAATTCGATGAACTTCATCGATGTCGGACCTGTTTCATTCCAACGGCATGAACCGGTTTCCCATACGCGGTTGTTTATTCTACTTCCCGAACAGCCCCCAATTCCGGTCCATTCTTCCTTCTGTCTGGCGTAACATAGGACTGCATGTTTCCCGACCTACCTCACAACGGCACCCCGTCAATTAATCAATAATCCCATCACGCTTTCCTTCTCCCTGCTCCGCTTTCGGGAAAAACCCCTTGGCAGTGGCCGCCCCTGCTTCCCCACTCCCGAATAGCTCCTGGGGGTACCCTCGGCCGATGACGCTCCTCCTCCCCACGCCTCTCCTCCGGTGTCGTTGACTCGCGCCCGCCCGTGCCGCAGGAGTCCTCCGTGACGCTCCGGCTCCCATGATTCCGCGCATCCCCCTCCTTCCTCCCACGTGCAGTGGTGGAACCGCCGCCGGTGGTTGATGCATAATCCCGACCTTGTAAGGGTAAAATAGGAGGAGTCCCCCCCACCCTTCCGGGCCCCGCCACACAATCTCGGTAGAAGGCGGCGTAGAACCGGCTCATCTTCCTCGCCGTCCCCTCCCGTTAACATTTCTCTCCGACTTCACAAAGAGAGCCGTAACCCCCTCCCCCTTCCCCTCCCTTCCAATGCACCCCTCCCCCTCCAATGCACCCCTCCGTTGCCCTCTGTGTAACTTTCCCTCCTTTCTGATCCTCCTCTTCATGAACACTCGCCGCTCGGCCCGTTCGCTCGCTCCCAATCCACAGCCTCCCCCCCCTTCCCCTATTCTCGGATTCACGTAACGCTTTCACTTTTTTGCCTCCAGGTCCCACGTCTTCCTTATCATTATGTTTTTGTTATTTTTTTACACCCCCTCTCTCTCTCTCCCCCATCCCTTTCCCTTCCCCTCCCCCCGCCTTCTCACGTGCCAGGTCTTCTTCACTTGCACGCCTTAAGATCGTGTTTTATGTCTCCTCTCCGCGTGCATGTGTTGATTCAGTGCGTTTCGACACTCTTCTAAGATTTCCCATAAGAGTATTGCGCCTAGCCATGTTTTCCCGTGGGAGTCGAAAAGCACATGCGGTGGCCCTCTTCCATGGCACCCTCCTCTCTCTTCCCTCCGAATAGATTTTCGAGCCTGTGTCGTCGTCAGTGTCTCGACTCGGGAGTTGGCTTGCACCACACTGCCACCGCCTTTTGTGTCCTTTCCTCATTTTCCTTCCTCGGCGAATCAAGAGTGCAACCGGGAGCTTCGATTGATCGAATCACTTGGTACCAGCTCCGGTGGAACGGGTGGAACTAATTGCACCTGTCTTACTTAACTCCTGTGGACACTTTCCGCTTTAGCAATTCATGTTAAAATAACACGATTCAATTAAATTCTACTCGTGGTGTCAACCTTAGTAGAATGCATGGAGGGCAAAAATTCAATTTCTGATTTTATGACTTTTGCACGAAGATAGAGGAGTATGCGGAGGTGAGAAAAGATACACTTGGACTGCACAGGAAAAGTTCCATCCCCAAAAGGCGTGCGTTCTTTCATTTGATGTAATTCCATGCCCTAAAATTTACGGACGGGGTTCATAATCATAAGAAGTATTTTGCGCTGAAAATTATTGTGATTATGTAGCTGTATAATTGCTGAGAATGTATCATTTACGCTTAATACGATTATATCGATATATATACGATAATTCGATTTCAATTTATTGAGGATATCATAAACGAGTTGCGGTCGATTATAGAGTGTGAAGTAACAGTGGTATTTAAGCCAAAAAAATGAATGGAAATAAAGAAGCTGGATCTTCTATTCGCCGATTATTGAAATGAATATTAGCAGGTTCGGTTCAGGAAGTTTTTCAAATCCTCAAATGTATCTCGGGGTTTTCCCTGACTTCTTCTCTAAGCTTGCCTATTGCTGTAAGGATTTAGAACCTTAAGGAACTATAGTAGGCGTAAAAAATGCACAACGGCCATAAACACCAAGTTTTTTCTTACATTTCTCAGCTACAATTTCACTTAGGACTGTAAAGTCAGAGTCGGTAGTTTTTTTTGCTGAGCCAGTAGGAATTGATTACTAGCTTCTTGACTCTGACTTAAATTTCGTATCACTTAATACGTGTGGCTAATCGTAACAACAATTAAAATAGTTATTCCTGAATGAAATGTATTTTTAACAATTTTTTATTATGTATCAAACGGAAATTGTGGTTAAGATATCGATGTATTTTTAGTTATCCATTTAGGGCATACATCAAAGATAAATATATGATCATCTGCGAAAAGATTTATAAGTAGTGGAGTCGTATTTCTATAAATACTGGAGTAGGATTCGATTGATTCTTTTCTGATTACTCATTCTATCATTATCAGCATGTGTATTCGTTTCTTCTATTAACCCATTGTGCTTAAGCTGTAATTAACTTTAGGTAAAAGAAGTGCTGAGATTTTTTGTTGTGTGTCGCTTGTTCAAATTTTTTATATTGCTTCTTTTGTGCGCCCATCTACTTGGAAGTTCAAAAGAATGTGGTTCCGATTATATGATAAACACCATGATGGTTAAAAAAACGGCGACTGGTATTAAAAAAAAATGCTTAGCCTGAAAGCATTTATAAAATTTATATTTTCCACTTCAATTATCCTCCATATCCTATTTTTTAAAGGATAAATTAAGGTCTAAGAATTGAAAATCTAAGGGAAGCTAAGAAAGTTTCAAAAACTTTTTTGCTTCATGTATTCCCGTTATATGATTGCCAATTATGTATAGAACTCTCAGGTATATGAGTTGATTTCCAAATTTGATTAATAATGCACCTTCGTAAGTTGGATATATTCGTAAGATGCTGTGGACAACATGAGTGCTTATTTCCAGTGAGTTTCTTTTTTTTAGGGCGAGCATTTTTTCCATTGGTACCGCACTCTTTCCGGTACAAGGTTTCACTTTTCTCCGCTATTATGCAACACTCATATCGGCTCGTTTTTTTCCTCGGCCGTTACGTGGTTTTAGTTGCTTTCTAGCATTATCGTCGGGAGAATTGACGCCAAGCCTATCGAATGATTGATGTCAAATGAATAAAGATTTTAAGGGCATTACTTTTGTGAAATTAACTAGGATAGTTCGGTAGTCGGAACTACGGTTGTTTCGTATTACAACCAAAATGCAATGCTTTTGTGTCTACAGGATTTTCGAAAGCATAATTTCAAATGAAAATATGAATTTTGTCATTTTCCGAGTACTAGAGTAGGTAGTTGGAAGTAAATAGTGTTAGCACATGTTTAATGTATACCAAAGATGGTGCGCCACAGCTTGGCAGGAAGTTAGTTTATTTGAGAAGTCATGCTTGAGCCAAAGATAGGAATCTTCTCCCGGAATCTTTCAGTTGTGTTATCTCTTGGTTTTGGGGCGGAAGCTATATTTGATAAGTTATTCTGTAGCGCGTCTGCCGGATATCCGAGGGCTGCACTTGCACCGTGGCGGAACGGACCATCTATTTAAAGTGGATTCACTTTTGGAAGCCTAGTGGTCTATGCTAATAATAATTCTGATTTATGTACACAAAATATTTGTTTTTAAAGTGCCGTTTATATATCACCGAACACCCCACCCCAAGGCGATGAGGGGTTGAAGAAGAAGATAAGGAATTAATCTTCTTTAAAGCTTAATCCATATGGTTTGAATGACCAAGGTTCGGAGACACTCCGGTAGTTCGCTCTCTCAGAAAGCAATGCATAGCTCTCACTTGGCTGCTTACCAATGGATGCTGCATGTTTCGTTCATTTATGGAAGCGCACACGTTTAGATACCAGACTCATGTGTGAAGTATAGTTTTGAATTGGGGTCTACTTGACTCCCAAATGATTTGGTGAATTGTTTTCTATGTGAAAAATGACTTATACTCTCCGTCTGCTCGAATAGAAGTGAAATTATGGCATTTTAGGAGGAACAGTAATATTCGCTCTGGCTGCGTTATCTGACTTAATATAATGGCTGGTGGAATACGGATGAGTTCTCCACGATTCCCTTCGAAAGATCGTGTGAGGACATTTGCTCCGGCGAACGAATTTTCATTCTGTTGGCGGATGCGAATGAAAGACTTGTTCCACTACGCGTTGAAAGGCGACCGCACACGACGATTCGAAAGATCGAAAATACCATCAATACCGAACGGGGCCCCCTTCCTGTCCACTCCCTGCAACGATGCCTGCGCGAAAGAAAACGATCCATGTATCCCCAGGCTTCTGCACCAAAGAGCTACAAAGATACAGAGTTACACATAGAGTTGTAATGATATTCTGCGTACTCTTTTGAGTTCCGTAACCCTCCCCACCCCCTTTTGGGATATTCTTCGGCCGAGCGGACGGTCGAAAGACGGCCACAATTCGGCATTTAGATTATTCGGTGTTTCTTTTAAGGACGTCTTTTCAAGATGCAAACATTTTATCGATCGTGCAACTAATTTTAAGGCAGGCACAGTGTATAGGGAGGGGTGTTGTTGGTCGCTTGCCTTCCAGGGCATCTGGGGGCATCTTTCGTATAATGCCCACATCCCTGTCTTTTTACTGATAATTTTGGGAAATAATACGTTCGGCTATTCAAATTTAAAAATGTATCCACTTAACGAAAATTATAGAACCATCAATTGTTCGCGGCGGCAATGAGGGATTCTGCCATTTATCAATGCTTTTACCTGTCCTCTGAATTGGTTTTCTTAGGCAGATTGAAACTTTTCTCAGATATATTTTTTTTTAATTCAGCTTATGTTCGCACATTTAAAGGAATGGAAAAGACGATCAGAATTATCGGAACTACGTTAATTTTTACTTTTACTAATCTTACCAATTTTAACTGTTTTGTAACCTTTAGCATACCTACTTGTTTCGTTAGTTTCGTATTCCGTTAGATCAATGTCTTTACTTTGGAGCAACGGGAAAATATGTTAAACCGCATTGAATTGTATTCCCTCCGGACACTTCATGCATGAGTTTCACTTAGTTGTGTGGCATTGAATCTGGCGTAACCCTATAGAATCATAAAGTTGCCAACACCGCGTTGATTGTATTAAAGAAGTTAGGCAGAGATAATCAAGAGAGACAGATTGATAATGAATGAGCGTTGAATGAATGTGAGATGAGGGGGCTTGGACCACCATATAAAAAAGGAATGCAGCTGTGGCTGAGACATGCGGAGGGAATGTCCGAGGGAGCAGAATCACTGAGTGGATGAATGTATTTTAAAATGTTAAAAAAAATAGAAGGGGACGACCTCGAGGTGAATGTTCTCATTGTCAGCTGCGCTCGCGAAGAAATAAAAACAACGAGTGAGGAGAGAGAGAAGAATGCTCACAGCAGCTGTAAGATTGTCATTGAAACGAAGGAAGTCCACGACAAGTATATGAAACAGAGATGAAATAAACGTCATTTTTGTGCAGTCACTTCCTGAGTGGCGCTACGTATTCCGGAAGTGAGCTGCGAGACAATTTTAGATCGTCTCGTAACATTGGTGTTGTTTTCTGCTGTCTAGTATCTTGATCTTTCAGCGAAGTTTCGGTTTAAGTGATAGTATCGGTCAATCCCGCTGGTACCAATGGAAAACACGCACAGTCGAAGGTTTCGAGATTAACGAAGGGGAAAGTTCACGTGATTAAGAAACGTATTTGTACTTTCAACTCTTTCGTAAATCTTATAAATGCGTCAATGGAGAGAATATAGATGTTTTTCATTCGTCACAAAAACTTAATTTTGTGATTTATGGGGACAAAGCACTGGCAACCAGGGGTAAGTGTTTTAGGGAGAATCCTTAAATTACTTGAGGCCATTTTGGCCTTTTTTTCTACCCCCCCCTCCCCTTTGTAAGAATCCATAAAATATGGTCTCATCTTCTCCCCCGTTTTACGTAATTATCGGCTCACGTGTCAGTCACCTTTTTTTAAATACAAGAAAAAGTGCATTTCGACAGTAATCCGCGTGCTCATTAGTCGTACTCACACTCAAGTAGAAACAAGTAACAAGTAGAAAAGAAATCGCCCTATCGACTGACAGTCGTCCCTCACATTTAAGTAATGGCTGAAGTAATTCGTTTGTGCTATGAACGGATCCTTTTACTCGCACGGTTGAGTTGTTTCATTGCCATTCAGGATAATTATCGGGGTAATTCAAGGGGAATTGTAAATAATATTTATCAATTTGATGAAATAAGTTCATAGAAAGTACCCAATTCTCTTTGTGAATTGTTTTAGTAAATGACCACACCATAAGAGGTACGAAGTCCATTGTGGTTGATGATGGAAGTGTTAAACATTTATTGAAAACAGTGGCGTAATCTTCAACCATTTGTTTGTGTGCATGAACGTGAACTCAAGAAATTAAAACATGAATTAATATGTTAAAGTAGGAATTTTATATCCACCATAACAACTTCGCTCGCGTAATTCCCAAATATCTCTTATCATTGTCGCCATTGGGAAGTTGACATTTTTATACAAACCTTTTACTTGGATAAGTGATTTCTATTACCACCCAAAATATTTACTACTCCTGCCGACTAATCCAACATAACTCGTAACAATCCAACATAACTCACTCTCCCATTTTGAATTGAGCAAGATGGTATGTGCAGTAAAATCTGTCTCTTTGTCGAGATGGAGCCAGCAATGAATTCTAATTGTGGAGGAGGGCGAGGGAGTGCTAGCCAATTGATTCTCGACGCATTGGTTTCCGAAACAGCTTCTACCCCCTCTACTACTTCTCTCCTCTTGACGGCGACCCTGGCTGTAACTTGTCCATAGCGTAGGTAAGCATTACAACTTGGCCGCTGTCATTGAAATCGAACTCCCCTTCCCCCCAACATTCTCACAGCAGGCTATCCAGAAAATTATATCCCTGTCAAACGTCGGTTAGCCGATTCATTAAAACGTAAGCCAATTTTTTTGCGCTATTCATTCACACGTCTTGTTTGGAACTGCCATTATGCTTATCTTGCTCAAGTACTCAAGACAATGAGTGGTGGTACGATAGAAAACTTGCCGGTGATGCATTCTGGGATGTGATTTAGCCTTACAGCTGTGTAAGAGCAAGATAAAAATTAGGGGTTTTGAAATGCTTTGTTGGAGGACCACGAAGTTTTTTAAACCGCTTCAATTACTGGAATACGTTATTGTTTATGCTAATGCTAAACGTGAAGTTTATTGTATCTCTGAGCAGCCACATTTTTTCTCTTAAAATTTATTCATATCAGGAAAAAATGTGGCAATTTAATTATAAATTTCCAGTGGGTTAAGAAACTTGTCAAATGTAGCTTTGTACATTATGTCTTTGTGCAGTGCTTAACAATATATTTCTCTTTGATTTTCAGGAACTTCAAAGGGCTGTGAAAAATGCCTGTCATGGCCAGCTGTTTACCTGGAGTTAGCAATATGGCCATGGATGGAAAGGCATCACACACTTGTTGAAGTTCCTCTGCCATTCCTGGTCTGAGGAACAGGAGGGAATAAATTGAAGGAGTAGGGAATTTGTTCATTTAATTGTTAGGTGTGTTTTATATTTATTGGTCTCTAAGTTTAGTGCCCTGGAGGCTCTTACTAACTTTTCGCCATGAATAGCATGAATTACATTGGGAAGTTCATCAGCAACTTCAGACACTTCTACAATGAGATAAATGCAGCTACACTCACGGGAGCTATTGATGTGGTAGTAGTGGAACAACCAGATGGGTCTTTCACTTGTTCACCATTTCACGTGCGGTTTGGGAAAATGGGTGTCCTAAGGTCTCGGGAGAAAGTGGTATGTATCCGTTTCTCATCATATATTTATAACTACTGATTAATATAATAATAATGAATTTTATGCATGTATTTTTTCCTAAAAATGTTGCATTAAAAAAGTCAATACTTTTTCAGCCGAAGAACTAAGCTTCTGCTGGCATGGAAACTTCTATAAAATGTTCTTTTGACATGATAAATTCCATAGCTGATTTTTTCCTAGCATTAAATGAACTCTGATGCAAATTTTAAACATGCAAGTAATCAAGTCAATTTTGCCTTGCATGTGAAAATTATAGAAAAGTTGAAGATGTCATTAATAACTTAATTACTATAATTTACTAAAGAAAAACTTAAAAATGACTATATTTGCTTGATGGTACTGTCTTTTTAGAAATACTCACATCAGAAATAAGTGTGTCATTAAATAAGTGGTAAATATCTTTAAGTAATGTTGAAAATAACTTTGATGTCATTTGAAAAACATAAATTATTTTCATTTGAGCTGAAAAATGCATCTACATATGTTTGCTACTCAACATAAATCCATAAATGTAAAAACTGTCTCTGAGAAGATCTCTCATCTCTTCCTCTATTGCTAGCAGGGTGATGTATATCTTTCTTTACTAGATGATGTACAATTTTTTACTACCAGCATTTTTTCTTAATACATATTTGATAAGGAAATTGGTGCCAGCTCTAATGATAGAACAGTTTTTGTGCACAAATATTTAATTTAAAAGGGTCATTTACTATCAAGTTGACCAATTACTAAATTTATGTTAAAATTTTCAAATTCTCTGTTGTATGTAAATAAAGTAATTCTATAGATTTGGATTTTGGTCTATGATATTAAAGTTATACTAAATACTCATTTCGTTGATAATTTGGTTGGCTCTTGTAACATTGAATATAATTGGGTGCATAGACATCCTGGTCATTTATCATGTGATTTCTGGTTTTGACCACATTTGTTGTAATATAATTTTCTCATCTTATAAAGAAAATGTTTTTAAGATCTCATTTTGTATCATTCAAGCCAGTCTTTCCTATTTATATTGGTTTTAACATTCATATACCAATACAGAGTTTTTCTTTTACTCATGTCAAATGCAAACACTAGCATATTTTTCACAAATTGTAATGATTGCAAACATTGGGCATTGTTTTTTAGGTTGACATAGAAATAAATGGAGAAGCAGTGGATATACACATGAAGCTTGGAGATTCTGGTGAAGCCTTCTTTGTGGAAGGTGTGGCTGAAGGAGAGGAAGCAGACTTCCCACCACACTTGGCTTGCTCACCCATTCCCATAGAAGGTTACCATATGCATCAGCACCTCGGAGGAGGCAGGGTCTCCTTTGACAGGGATGCAGCTGAAGAGGCAAAGCAAGAGGAACTTGAGGATGTCACCCCATCGGAAGATGGTCCTCTGTGGACTCCAGGAGAGCTCAAGGAAGACAAGGGGATGAGCAACGAGGGCAAGCAGAGTGTTTCTAATCTACCTGTTGCCCAGACCTTCTCAGCCGGAGTGGTCGAAGGGGTGGTGCTTGCTCCCGAGTTTTGTCCAATCAATGGCGAGAGCAAGTTGGAAGCCATTAGTGGGAGGACGTCTGAAGAGGTTGATACGAGCAGTGGCCGGACAGCAGAGGAGGATGTCACGACACCAGCCGCAGTGCCCATCGTTGGTAACTCAGGTGGGAAACGCAAGCGTAAGCGCAAGTCAACAATGAAGAAGAAGGCAGCCATGGCAGCAGCACAGGCTCTGCAGCAACAGGCTGATTCGAGGAATGGCTGGACCAAGGAGCAGGAGGAGGCAGTGAGGGAGAGGCAGCAGGGTACCTCATCACCAGATGGCATGTTCACCATGGATGATGTGGATGAAGTACAGGAGCCTCCTCCCACTCCCCAGGCTCCTCCTGAGAAAGCTTCTGGAGCAGAAGTGTCAAGGATTACATCAGGCTTCCACTTCTTCAGTGATACAGAGGCCACTCCTGGTTGCAGGTTGGTAGTAATTTAGTACATTAGATTTATGAGTGTTAAATACTGTTCGATTTTGGCTCTGACTGTGATTTTGATGTTGAAGTTGAATGAATATGGGCCACTGCCTTGTCCAGAAGGGGTGGTGGGTCCCACTCATATGTGCAAAGATGTGGCCCAATGCTCCTCTCTGTGGGATCTGGATGGCTGGAGAAGGTAAAGATAAAGAGGGAAGAAGGCATAGTGGGAGATGGTGGGTAAGAAATTAATAATTATGGAATGGGAATGAAAAGGATTCTATTGACATAGCAATTAGAAAGTGCTCCATTGAGGAAGAGAAAAAAAAGACAACATGCATGCACCAAGTTTAATTTTCAAAGACTAATTGCTACATGAGCATAATAGTTTTGATTGACTTTTTAAATAGTTTTCCCAGTGACATTTTAACTCACTTGGTGTAGTGAAGAAATAACAAAATATTTAAGAATATGGCTAAAGCCTGGGGAATCTTGGTAGTAAGGTTTGAAAATATATAAATAAATAAAACCTTAGCAGATGACCAAAATAAGATTCTTATCCACCCTGCATCTACAAGGCTTCAATCCCCATCCAAATCGGTGAGTTCATTCGATACCGTGTGTATCTTTGGAAACATTATTATACTTCAATACAATTATACCACGACACTATTTAGTAGTTTTTGAAATTAAAATGTAGTCCTTCAAAGGACTTATTAATTTTATATGAACTTATAAGGTGTGTTTTAGAATTAATATTGTCTGGCAACTGTATCCTACTTTTTCTGAACTCTTTCCAAGTATCTTCCTAGATGTGGAATTTAGTATGGATATTTGTAAGTCCTGGTGAACTCCTCTGAAATCTCTACTTGAATTAATCTACCGAGGTGAAGGCTGAAGGTGAGCTGTTTTTAAAGATGGCTTTTTAGATGTTAGGCAACAAAGTGTACTCTCTCCTTCCAGTGTATTCCAGACTCATATTCCAAAATGTATTACAAACTGATTAGCGGGGAAGATATATAAAATATTTGGTTTGTAGATATTACAATTATTATGGATAAAAGTCAATTACAAACATATCTTAATTGTTTGTTTGAAGAAAAGTACTTTAAATGTGTGTATATGACAATTAGGAAGGCAAAATAAATACTAAACTCAGCAATGGAAATGATGAATAATGAGCCTGTAAGATATAGTAAATATCCTGTCTGGTGGATATTTAATATCAAATGAATTTTTTTTAAATGGACTAGTTGCATCCACTGTGAATTGTTTTGAAGCTTTCAGCTAAGTGTCTCCAGATATAATCGAGAAGTGCAGAATATTCTTTGAATTTCAATGCATAGTTATGGAAAAAATCAAGAGGAAAAAATTTAAGTGACCTGGTATATAATTGCATTGAACTGTTCTTGGTGTAGAGGAGCTACCTTACTCTGTATTGAAATCAGAGGAAATTCCAGTATATGGTGAACACATAGTTATTGACATTTGTCAATTGGCATTACACAAGAAGAAGAAGATATTAATGATGTCCAATGAAACCCTGAACTGATATTGACATATAGAAAAAAATATAGTGAAGAAGGTAGTCTTATTTAAAGGAATTTTGATAGTTTTGTGTATTAACCCTTTTACTGCCAACGGGCCGATATATCGGCCCACTACATTTACT
>LYUA01000199.1:36129-47956 GCA_002093875.1 Calopteryx splendens | reverse complement strand
CTTGGCAGTTTTCGCACAGTCTACCTGCGAGGGGCTGGCAGCAAAAGGGTTAATTAGGCGAGGTTGAGAAGTGATTGATCCAGTTAAGTAAATGCAATTACAAATATCTTAAGGGGAATAACTTCAGTTTCTCATAAAAGCATTTTTGTAAGATATAATGGGAGAGGACTCTCACTTCAGATATGAGGACAATGAGGAGCCAAATATTATTTGCTTCTTAAGTCATGAAATTCCACAATTAATGAAATTTATGTTTTCATCACCTTTTATAGGTTTAATCTTTGGAGTGAAAAAGTAGATTTTCCTCTTTGCCTTTTTAGCAACTTTAAATAATAAAAGAAGGTTTTAATATGAACTGGTATCTGCTGTTGTAAAGTTTTTCTTTAATTTCATACTTGCATAAAACTGAATAAAATGGAAGATGGAATAAAATTTGAAGTATATTGTAGGAGGAAAAGCTTCAAATACGTGAGGCAATTATTAAGGGCTAATCATGAAAAGTTAGATAAAATGATTATTATAAAAATTAGTGAAATTCCAATCTTATGTGCTTATCTTTCTTGTTGATGATGACATTTTATGAAGTATAATGATTTTCTCTTGTTCTATGCTTGTGTTAAAAACCATTGTAACTAATCAATTTAATTGATTTTGCCCTTTTGCATAGAATTTGACATAGTTAAAGTAGAAACCAAATGAATGTATTATGTAGTGTGTAGTGAAAATATGTGATTTGGGTGACTTGTTTGATTTTCATTTATGATAAGGGGAATTATAATGGGATCTTTTGTGAAACTATGCATCTCTTTCAAGTAGTTGAACAAATAAATTTACTAAGTGGATCGCAAAGTTTTTTAAAGCCTCTTAAGGTGTCTGATATATTCTGTAAATGTAACTCCACTAAGTCTTGGCTGCTACCATCTCAGACATGTGTAATTAATGCCTGCAGAAGTTTCCTGTGCTGTCGTTTTTATTAAAAGCTTCACTCTTGCTCAATATTAGATTGATTTTTCATTATCAAATTAATTAGCTGTACATTTCCATCGACTCTGTTTTAGAAAGGCATAAATAATTTCTCCCCTCTTCTGTCGGCAGTCGTCCCAACTCTCGGGCTGGATCACCCATCCGATCAGACACCGAATTTGAAGTTCAGCAGCGCCACAGCATTGGCATCCAGACTGAGAGTGATGGAGAGCTGGTTGGCGTGTTGGCTGACCGTTCAGCACTGGGGGCGACCAAGGAACAGCGCCCCTCATGGAAGTGGGGTGAATTGCCCTCACCACTGCCAGCAGCACGTCTCTCAATCTCAGGGGCTGGTTCAGGTGTGACAGCTGACGTAAATGAAACGGGTGTGCCTGGAGCCAGCCAGGTTGGACCAAAGGGCATCTCCAGTGATGAAGATGAATTAGAGATGGCAGCTGTATCAAAGAAGGAGCAAGAAGGTTAGTTCTAATGCATGAATTTGTCTTTCTTGAGGACTTTTATTTCAGATTTCACGATATTTGGCAGCATTCAGCTTTATTTTCATGATTTTGTGAAATGGTGCTAAAATTATTTATTGGCTGGCTGGCACATTCTGAGCCAGTTCAGTTAAAAAAAATTAATATTCATCTTGTTCCACTTTCAAGAGGCATGCTAATTGCAGAAAAGTGACCCATTTTAAATTGCTTTGACATTTATATATCCCCAATCTAAGGGATAAGAAAGTTGACAAAATAAATGTTGAGCCTTTTTTGCAGTATCAATTATTTAAATTGGGCCTTCAGATTTGGATAAAACGAAAATTTAAAGCATTTAGGATGTGCAAATTTTCTTACTGATAATTCTGTACTTCTAACTTTATGTGTATAAGATCAGCCAGCTGCATGTAGCAATTTTCCTTTTATTATCTTTATTTATGATTTTATGAATAATATAACCATTTTTAGTTGATAAGGAAAAGAATTAAGGATCATTATCTTATATTCATTTAAAATTAGATTTTTTTATGAAATGGAATGCTTTTATTAATTTTCCATATTATGCTATTATTATTTTTTCCATGCTTGGATGAGCACTTTTATTGAACTTGCCTGATCCCATCAGTTAAGGTACCTCTCCTGCAATCAGTATGCAATATCTCTATGTGCTTGTAGAATAAGTGAAATATGGCAATAAAATAGAAAAAATATATCAAACGAAGACCCACTTGAATTTGATGTGAATCATTTTTCAAACTCATTTTTAAATGCTTAGGTAACATATTTTTGGAGTATTATATTTGAATACTAAAGTATTTGTACTTATGTGTAGGTTTTTCATGGGCATGCAAGGAATATGCATAAAATTCTCTCCTTCATGCCACATTAATCACAACACTAAATATTTTACACATTTTTGTGAATAAATTTCAAGACACCTCATTTTATAAATGGATTGATTCTTGCACATTGCTGAAAAAAAATATTCCCATTTAATGCATCATTTTATTTTCTAAATAATTGCTGTGCACACTATGCTATGGAAGCAAGTGACTCAATTAAGAACTTCTCATATCATTTATACATTTATATTTTTATATTGAATTAAAACATAAACTGAAAGCTGTTAAACAGAATTATGAGGAATGACATTGAAGTAACTTTGGCAGTAAATATTACACAACTGCTTAGAAAATTTTACTTCCCTGCGACTATCCATGCCAATAAAACAATATTTTGTGATTAAAGTTATATAAGTTAAAATAAAAAGAGAGTGAATTGTCTTTATAACTTTATGTCAATTCTCTGGGGAATGATTGAGAACTTTTACTCTATATTTATTCGGTTATCTGTTAACCTTATGTTCTACTATTAAGTTGAAACTCATGAGTGTGCTCAGTTGATGTACCTATTTTTCATTTTTTTTAAACGTCTGATACTATAAGTTTACTTTAATTCTAATAGACATTTATCCTCTCATGACGAGTTCCTCTGTAGTATATATCTTTCGGTAGTCGACCTTAGTCTTTATCTGGTTTGGTAAATTGGTGTTGGAGCTGATTTTATTTCATAAAATAGTTTTAAATCATGTATTATGTAAATGATGTATTTTCAATGCATTATGATTTAAATTTGTGAAAGTACATATGCATTATGATAGATAAGAGTCTTGAAAAATAAACGTCCAGGATCAAACATTCATCTGCCTTCTAGCATTTAACATTGATTTTGTGTTTTAAATTTCCTTTGCTCATTTTAAATTTTTTGAAATATTTTCATTGAAGCAGCTCCCTAGCATGTATTTGTAAACCTAAGTATTTTAATCATAAAAAAATATCAGTCTAGCAATAACTAGGAGAATTATGTGTGCTTGTGGATGAAATGGAGATTTCCCTATAGATAAACCCAAGAGAAAGTGCTTATATATGGATGGCTACTCTGCCTGTGTAGCCATTCAACACCAATTATGTAGATTTTTTCATCAGGGGATCATTTGTTTTATAGGCTCTATATATAATACAATTTTCGCGTTTGCAAAAATCAATAACAATTCTGTTTTGGCCTTTTTATAATTTATAGTAAATTTAGTGTCTTCAAAAATCAATTTGTGCTATTTTATTATAATATGTGTGTGGTGTTTATTTTAGAGTTTAATGCATGGGAATATCATTTGGCATGTCTTATATGGTTTTTGTCGAAATAAATTGGAATGAATATTTAAGTCATAGCAAAATTGATTGACCTAGCTAATTCGGATTTTTAAATGAATTTTCAGTATTGTATAACTTTTGTGTAAGTATGATTTGGTGTGCTTTCGCCCTAAGCAAGCTTTATAACTGAATGTGATCTAAATTGATACCGGGAACAAAAAATTCTTCCGGATATTATTAAAAATAATGACTTTTGTACTAAATAATCCTGCCAAAAATAAATTTTAAAAGTTTCAATAAGATTTCTTCAAATGGGGCCTTATTGATGAATTATTTGTAATATGTATTGCGTTGGGCAATACCAGGATATTTTTCTGTTTGGTACTGCAATTCTTGGACACTGATTTAAAATATATGACAGTATCTTTGGCCTACTTTGAAAAAATTTATTTACTTTTGCGAGACCTTACTATAATTTGCATGGACACAAAGTCTAGAGCATATTCAGTCATGTATGTATGTTAATATGAATATCTATGGTTTCTCACGTGTCCACCCTTTTTTTGAGGAGTAGTGGCATATGTTCTAGTTATTGCTAGGTTTATCTAGGACTGTCATTATATATTCTGAGAAATTTTTCATTTCTCATATGCCTGGCAGGGAATGCATGCTCTAAATTGTTATGTACATGATGTTAATCTAGTAAATGCCATGATATGATTCAATATAGGTATATGGCTAATGGAATTTTTCCCTTAAAAAGTGTGCATCATAACTTTCTAAATAAGACTAATATTTAAAAAAATGTTATTGTGAATATTAGGAAAGATTCAGGGCGCATGTGGTAAACATTTTTCTTGACAGTGAATAAATATATCTTTCCTTACTCATTGTTAATGTTATATTTTCTCAATTGTTATGCTTTCTTTAATTTTTTCTGTACATGTTGATTAATATAATTTTAATTATTCCATAAATTTATTTGATTTTGATGATTAAGCAGTACCTGTTTCCTATTTTCTTTTAAAACTTTTATTTAATCCTATCCCTGCAAATTATGTACCTATTTTTAAAGCTTTTATTGAAAAAGAGTCATTGAGTTTTATGGATAGGCATATACAGATGGTGATTTTATGTTAACGGTGCATTTACATGTCAAACACATTTGCAATTTTATATACTTGACTGATAATGAAAATTTATAATTACAAAGAACACGAAACAGTGAAGGCGGTTTGAAATGATATATACTCACAGGCAGAGTAGTAATAAAGTCAAGTTTGACTTTTGAATTATTTGTGCAGTTGTAGGCAAGGAAGAAATAAATCTCCTTTGTTTTTTTGGTTTGTTTTCCTTTATGCCGTATATTTTCATACAACAGTAGCATTTTTGTGATTAGCATGATCTTTTACTTATTTTGAAGTGATCTGCTATCAATGTTTCACTTGAAATCATTTGGCTTCTTCTATGTCTGTTATTTAGGTATTCATCTTTTGCTTTCCAACATTGAATTTTATTTAATGCCACAGAATATTTTTCACTAACAGTAGCTTCTGGAAAAAAAATTCTTTTAAGTAAAAAAGACAAACTAATATTTAATAAAAACAGCAGCATTGTGGGAAAACTAATGTTTTAATAGATAATGAATAAATGTAGAATACTATGCCAAATGTTTTATATGCAAAGTTCCTAATTCTGTTTACTTGTGGAATTTTTAGTCAATTGAAGCCACATAAAAAACTTTCAAAGAGATTTTCCCTTCCACTTTATGAACTGAGTTAATTTTGCAGTGCATTGTTTTTTATTTACTTTTTTATGTAATGCTTGCATTGTTGTATAAGCAAATAAGAAGCATTATATAATTTGACGTTGTAGCTTACATTATTTTATTTGTAAAAATAAATGTAAGGAAATACTTTGTTTTACTTTTATTGAAGTGATTAGTTTTATCTTACTTGTGTTTTTGTGATGTGGAGAGTTTTTGATGAAATGTTTTTTTATTGTTGAAAATGTTATGGATTTTGAATGTAATTGCAGCTTTTGTGATGTTTCATAAATTAATTGTTCCATCAGCACATCAGGACTTTGTTACTCTGTGAATGCTTGTATTATCTTATCTTTATGATGGCTCGAGAGTATTGTCTTCTCTTCTTTGATAAACTATGTTGGATAAAACCAATCTTAGCAAACATTAAAGCGTCCTCCATATCGTAGGCAATGATTAATGAGCTTTGCCTCTTATGATGGACTTAAAATGCTAAATTATAAATTTTGTAATTCCTTTTAGGTTCTGATTTACAGTTTGTATTTTGATTTGTTTTCAGTAGCAAATTTTAAGTAAAGAACAGCAAATATTTGAATGTGATGGATCTAATTCAGCCATCCATATAAAACAGACATTTGGTTAGACTTCGTTTACCTCCTTGTAAAGGTGTAGTTACACTGTTAAAGCTAATTTTTAGAGTCACAAACTTGTTGAGCAAATTAAGCTTTGTGATTCCTTTTTTGTCATGTGAGAGCAATGAAACCAAGGAATAAATAATGAAACACCAATTTTTTAATTGGTGTGTTGGTAGTTACTGTTGCTGTTTTTATCGATCTCTAATTAGAGGGTTGCCAGTAATTTAAACAGAAATCATCTAGGAACTGTATTAAGGATTTTTTCTCTATAGGTGATTTCTTTATGTCCAGAGTATGAAAAGTCAAATTCAATGCAGTAGATGACTATTATTCCTGAATGTGTGTCATTTTTTGTTATAACATATTCTATAAAAATTACTCTAAAACTTGGTAATTGAGGAAAGAGGATAAGCACCTAATGAAGGCTTTTAAGGTGTGGGGAAGAATAGAAAAAATGAAATGAACAGAAAGGAAAAAAAACGTAGAAGTGCTAGGAATGGTAAGGGAAGATAGGAGGTCATTGGGAGAAATTCAGAGAAGGCAGAAAGATTGAATGATATGTGTATTGAGAGAAATGGCAAAAACTGTGTTAGAAGACAATGTTGGGTGAGCAAGGTAGAGGGACGAAAACATTTGTCATGTTGGATGAAATGGAAGGAGATAGGAAGTATGTGTTGTTTAGTTTCACATTAGGTTGTGCTTAGAAGTGTTATAGTGTTGAGTCACTGGGTTCCTCAAACAGCTACATTCACTGGTAAACTACAGTTAAAAATAATATAAAAATTCCAGTTAGTGGTTTCTCTTAATTATGGAGTGCTGTGATAGTTAGAAGACTAACAGATTAAGAACCCTATCCTTATCGTTCCCATCCATACATTTTCCAAAAGACAGTGTGGTACTACCTTTTGCTCTACGTGATTCCCCAAAGTTGTGTATGAATATAAAGTTCTAAAAGTGAAAATAAGGAACCAACACTGGATGCATATGGTGTAGAAGAGAAGGGGTGCTAACTAAAGATGTAATTCTAAATGAATTCTTTATTGACTGCAGACAAACCGGGTGAAATTGTAAAGTTATGGCACTTGCAGTATATTCCACATTATTATACAATGCTCTAATATTGGCTTAATTTAAAATTCTTTCTCTGCAGTCAAGAAATTTTTTTTCACAGAGCTGTACTTTGGATGTACATTACAGGAAGACATGTTTAAGAAAGTTTTACTGAACCCATCTTCCTTTGAATGAGCTTAAGTTGCATATTGCATCAAATTCACATAAACTAATTTGGAATGGTTAGTGATATATTAATTGTAAATACAACTTTTTTGTGATGAAAACAATATATTAGTTTGATCATATGAACATCCCATTTCTTATTATCTCATGCCTATGTGCAGTAGTGTTCAATTCATTGTATAAAGTTTAGACCAGTTTCCATATTGTTGGTGAAAAAAATTGAAGAAAGAAAATTAGTCATGTGAGTTTATTATAATTAGTCATGTGAGCTTTATTATCTGCTTTCCATCCTTTTTCCTAAGAGTTTTCGTAGCAGTCAATGTATCAGGGTTTGATTCCAGATGAGTTTGTTAATCTTTTCCTCATTAGGTGACAACTGTCCTGAATGACTAACTATGTTCTCTGTATATTTGAATGAATTGTGTAGAGTGGAAACCCTATTATAACATATGTGCTGAAAGAATGTTTAGGCTTAGAATTTTAGACAATGATTTTTCCTTTTAGTAATATTATAGCAAAAGTGTATGTAGCATCTTTATTGTGCCCACAATTATTTGTTATGAAAAGCTGCTCTTTTGAAAAAATATAATAAAAATACATTTTCTAAACTGATTTAGGGAAATGATATTTAGACAGTTTTGATGTTGTACATTTTTGAGTTTAGGTTCAGTATAAGCGATGCTGTGCATACACATGTTATCAAAATCATGCATATTATACAATGAACTAAGGAAATTCAGATTTCCCTTACCATAATATAATGCTAGAGTATCTTAACTAGAATTTTCAAATTAACAGAATTTCTTTATTTTATAACACAACATTAACAAAAGTATAGGGAATAATGGCTTTTAAAGAGCCCTTTCTCTTAATGTAAATGACTTATAGCTTGGTTTTAAGTTCATCAATCTTACCTTCGAGGTTAAAATCCAGCCACCTGTGGATATTTAAAAATTTGCTGGAATTGGGACCTAGGACAATGAAACTAGTTATCTGTATCTTGGGTAAAATTCTTAGGTACCATTTCCTAGACTGGTACCAAGGACAAGAATTCTAGGTATTTCTCATTGCATAGTTGCTGGAACCAAACCCTGGCAATTGGATTGCTCATTGTTTGCCATAAAAAATAATAAGTACAAATAAAAGTAATGTTTTAGAGAACGAGTTGATTACACTTGATTTCAGTTATTTAGAAAGTATTCTTTTAATTTTAAAGTAACTAATACAAATGAAAATTTACTTTTTGTAAAGTAATTGGTTGTAATTAGGTGATAAAGAATGGTTTGATTTCCAATAAAATGATATACCAGAAATCCATGCTGAAGGATCACTATCTATTGTCTGTCAGCAGGAGTAACCTGCTCTCTAATATCAATTAAATTGACCAAACAATTGCTCATAAATTAAAAAAGTAATGCTGTGAAAATTTCCTATAGTGGAATGGCATGTTGCTCTAAAAATGTTTTCTCCATTTGCAAGTATTCAACATGCACAACTTTGAAGTACTGGATAGGAAAATTAATATGCCTTAGATATACATTTTACAGGAACTTTATCATTATCAAAACAAAATTATCATATGCAAGTATTTCCATACAAAATTTGAACTAATCAATTAAGAATATGCTGTTATAACACAGCAAAATATGAAATAAAGAATGAAAATTTTTATCTACACACATTTATCTTTGCTGCAACTATACAGTTTTATTTATACTATGTAGGAGTTTTTATTTTGAACTATGACTCTCACAAAATAATTACTGATAACCGACTGCTTAATTTTCATTCATCGTGCAACTCTTTTCTCTCAGCATTATTTTTAGTCATTTTTTTAATTCATTGATTTCAGGTAGAGAAACATTTTTAATCTCTTCAATATTATGGATAACCTTTTTATAGTTCACTTTTGCTGTTGCATTTATGTTTAGTTCCTTGTTTTTCATGTTTCATTTTGTTCAATATCTTCCTCCCTTGGCAATGTGCTAGTGCGTTTGGGTGTAATTAAAAATTTAGTAATATACAAGTAACAAACTACTTTCCTTGATAAAAATCCTTTCTGCTGGTACATTAGTCAGGGTTTTGTTAAAGACAGATTGAATTATATGGAAACTTCTTGCCGCAGGTCGGTACATTGTACCATTCTTACTGATCCCTTTTGGGATACCAAATACGAATAACTTAATGTTCACTCCATTTCTTTCAATGACTTTCATAACTTTCCTTTGTTAACCCTATCATATGCATTTCTCAAGTACTTGCTGGGGTGCAAATAGATGATCTGTACATCTCCCGCCAGGCATAAAACCATATTGAACTATTCAGATTTTGTGGAATGTTACTTTGCATACTCTTTCAATCAATACTCTCCCAAACACTTTCTTCAGTGTGCTCAAAAGACTAGTTGTTTTATAATTCTTATATTCTATCTTACTCCCCTCCATAATATTCCCCCTTACTCCCCAAAGATACAATTATTGCATTTAAAATCATCTGGAAACATTAAAAGTTTGCAAATATAAGTTACATCACACAGATGAGTAAAAAGTAACTTGCCTCTGCAATTTGCTGAATATGTATACCATCTATGCCTGCACCTTTTCCATCCTTCAAAAATCTCACTGACGTTATAACCTCTGTGCATTCATTATCACCATCTAATGCCTTTAATTCACTCTCATATTCTACACCACTGTTGTGCAAATTCTCATAATATTCTCTCACCAACATTTTCTAATTATGCATTAATTATTTACTGTAGCATCACTTATTCATTTTTGCATTAATTTTTTTGCCCTCTCCGTGGTTTGCCTTATTTACCCATTTCAAAAACGGCTTCTTATTTCCTTCAAAGTCAATCAATGTGTTTTTCTGCTCTGCCATTTGCATGCAAGTCAGTACCAAGAAATGTTTTCGTAATGGACAAGTTTCCTTTTAACGATACTGTGCTGGTTGCATTAGGGACAGTTTTCACTGTAATTTTAGAGAATTAATTACTTTAAAAAAATTACATGTATGTAATGTTTACCAATAATGAAATTACTTTTCTCAAATACTAACATTACTGAATGTAAGAACTTCATCCCCTGCTTAAGTTATTTTTTAAACATGTCCTCATCCAGAAAAGTTGCATAACTCCATCACTCCATTCATTTTTAAATAAGCTCCATACACTACCAACAAACTTTCTGCTGGCATCCAGGTCCTTCTGTAGGCTTTCATCATGTTATTTCCACTTAATGCATGGACTATTAGCTTTTAACAAAGCTATGTTATTGTGTCTGAACTTTTGAAGCATTCAGTTGTAGAAAATAAAATGTATGAAAGCACAAGGCACATTACTATGGGTTTGGTAGTTGTACTTTGTCACAGAGTATTTTCCACCTCATTTTTAAATATTGTCATATAGTAAGGAGGTGTTATAATAATTGAATTTACTTATAATAAAAAATCCTAGTCATTTTACTATTTTTGTCACAGCTTTCATTTCCTTATCTAGCCATTTGGAGATAAGACTAGTAATTGGAGATGTCCAAATACCCATTTAGAATTGCTGCTCTTGTGGATATGAAATTTTTTTAAAAAGATTTTTTACTTGTAATTTTTTGCTTTGTATTTAATCCATTTTTATTTTCCAAACATTTAATTATGCATACACTATTGTGACTTGTTTATTTTAAATGAATAAATTGAACCAGCTCTTTCAAAGAGATAAAAATTTCTTTAGAATGAATTAAAGATCAACAAAATTACTATACTAGGTTTTATTATACTACTATTACTATAAATAGGTAATTAAGTTAGCTACAGTAATTAGGTAACTAATTAGCCACTTTAATTACTAAGGCATTAGGTTTCATTGCCACCAAATTTAACTGGAGTAAAGAACCACTTTCTTCATTTCAATTCCATTTACTTTACTCGTGCTGTAGTTAGAAGGTTGTTAGTTAGAATCTTTTCAAAATGTCATTTATTCAAGATTGTTTCTTCGCCCGCATAAAATTCTGTGCACCTGGGTGTGCCCTCTCGAGTCCATTTGATCATTTGAAGAGATTATGGGGATTTTTATATCAAATCCGTTGACCATTATTCTAAATTCCTGTTGAGTGTTATATAACCAATAAGGGGTTAGAAATTCACAGAGAAATTTACCTTAAAAAATGCTACAAATTTCCTTGATTCAGGTGTTATTCAGGAAGATCTGTCATGCTAGAGAGGTAGCATTTCAATTCATAAAAATTTGATTTAAATATTATGTAAAGTTCAAAGTGAGGAGCAGTATTAATTCAACATTCAATCTTGAAGAGCAATTCTATGATTACACATCTCTCTTGGCAATACACTAAAAGCACGTGTGCACTTTATTATGTGTACATAATAGGAAAGTAGGTAGAACAGGATGGGTTAGGTACAATTTTATTTCTTCTGTAGTCCTTTCCTTTCATTTGGATTATTTTACGTGTTTTACCTTGAAACCCTGATATATAAGCAATGAAAGATAAAAGCACTTATTGGATTTATTGCGACCCAGGTTTCAATGTACTACATCATCATCAGGCAAAAGTGAGGACAAGCGTCAAC
>LYUA01000199.1:8921-19539 GCA_002093875.1 Calopteryx splendens | reverse complement strand
GGGGGGGGGGAATTGCAAGGGAGGCAGGACATGGGTGAAGCTACACAGTAGGGCATGACTTAGGGAAAGTGGAGAAAGGGCCTGGGTGGGAGGGGGGAGAGGGACACTGATGTTAGTATGGGTGGGTATAGGGGAAGATGTACTCATTTACAATCGTGGCAGAGGAGTCCTTGCTGTGAACTCTAATCTCCATTTTTTCTTGTATTTTAAGCTTTTTTACTTTGTTGAGTGTAGTTGGTGTAAGTATGGTGAGAACACCTTCACATGGTGTTTATAGATTTGGAAAAGGTGTATGATCGTGTGCCGAAGAAAGAGATATGGAGATGTATGAGAGTGAGGGGAGTGCCAGGGAAGTAGGTTAGATGAGTGATGGACATGTACGATGGAACACCAAAATAATAACCGGTATGGGTGTGACAGAAAAGTTTCCAGTGGCATTTTGGCTTCACCAGGGGTCAGTCTTAAGCCCCTACCCGTTGAACTTGGAGATGGACATGCTGATGGAAAAGGTACAAGATTTGGAAATTTGGTCTGGAAGTTTTGCTGACAATATTGTATTAGGGGAGGAAAGCAAAGACAAAGCAGAAGAATTACTGGAAAAATGGAAAGATGCAATGAAGATTAGTAGACAGAATATCTGTGGTTCAGTGGAGAGGGGAGACCAGGGGAGATAGAGTTACTGGGTGAGAGGTTGGAGAGAGTGAAAGAGTTCACTTACCTTGGCTCCTACGTCACTGACAGTTGAGGACTGGAAAGGGAGCTAAACCGAAAAGAGTGTCATGTGGGCTGTGCAACTAAAGGATAAAGAAAAGGATTAAGGGAAACGTTTTTAAGTACTGTTTTAATGCAGTCCTTTGTTGAGTGAGTCGTAGAACTTTTTTTGTTATGTCACATGTACCAATTTATGATATTGCACTTTAAGTTATTAGGAATTATGATATAATCACAATGCATAACCGGGATGTTATCCATTAGGGGCTGAGTTTCCAGGCATGTTAACACGGTGTATCGTTTCCAACTATGACCAATTTCACTTATGAAAAGTTTATTGAAATATATCCTGATCATAACCTGTAGTACTGGTATTTTTGAGTATTTTGTATTGATATCAATATCGGTCAAGAGCTCAATTATCATTCATTATCATTACAACTTTGTTATGTTAATGTGGAGTCATAAATAGGTTGTCATAGAATTATAGTTGATTCGATCCAATGCCATTAAATCTCTTTAATGAAATTATTTTCTTCTTGTATACTAATAGTAATATGTTCTTTTCACTTGCAGGATGTTTGGGCATATCGTGCTGTTGGAATTCCTATTGTTCGCATCTTTACTATAAATCATAAGGGAGAGCTTAAACATGAGCTTACACAGACCTTCCAATCCTCGTAAGTGTGAAATTTCTGTTCTTTCAATGTCTGATGTTATTTATCTTATGTAAACTTTAGTTCTACTTTCATTAGTGTGGTTAAATAATTACCAAGATTGATGTTGAGAAAGCCTTCCTTTCCATTTATTGAAATAATATTCTTGTAGATTTATGCGGTGATTTTACTCATGTAAAATGTGGTCAGGGTTCTTAAATTACTTAAAATTTCATGGCACTTAAATGTGAGGGAAAGGAAAGAGTGGCAGAATATGTGATGGGCAAAGAAGAATTTGTAAAACTGTGCAAACATGATTGTCTGTGGTTGACAAGTGTACATCTTTAAACAACTGTTGTTGTCTATTAGATAAATTGTTGCACTGATCTAGACTTTTCATATTCATCATTTTATATGTCTTCTTTCTTTAAGTAATTTTAATAAATCATGACATTCAGAATCTTTGTGACACTCTTTATGGTTGTGTAAAAATGCCATATAACTTTAATCAACTTTTTATTTTTGCCACTCATTAATGTATTTTGTATTCGCATGAGAGTTATTTATAATATTACTTGGTTTCTTCTTTTTCTATCTTCTGAGTCAATCTATTTCAGTTCAGAATTTTTAAATGAAAATGTTAATGGCACAATTATCCAGGAAGGTAACTTTTATATAGAAATATGTACATGTCATGTGTGTTTTGATCGCATTTTGTTTTAATACATTTTGGTTAATTGTTAGCATGTGTAGCATACAATGTCTCAAGTTTTAATCATTCATATTTCTACCATATTCCTCATTTATATGAGGTTTTCCTGCTGCCACAATTTGGATATTGTGTGATTCCTAAATGGTATTATAGCATGCTATGCACCCAGTACTATTTAGAATTAGAACTCTGCAGAGTATTAAATTCTATTGATAGATTTGAAATTGTACTGGGTTTTGTCATAGGTTCATCTGGTAGTGTTATTCTTTCCTGGATAATTTAATCTTTTTCATTATAAGAAATAGAAATATGTAAAAATTTGTTAATTAACAACCCTTATATTCTTAATTACTTTTGCATGTCAAAGTAGGGTTGATTTTGAATCAATTATTTAATGCTTTGCTCTTCTTCTCTTCCTTATTCTTTATTTTGCCTATGTATGTTTTTCACAAGTCTCTTGGATTTTTTTTTGGATCGGTGTCATTGAAATTGGTAAACTATGGACAAAAGACTCAACAAAGTTTTGGCTAATGCACTAGCATTATGCTATTTATTAAATGTGCTTTTGCCGATTCTTCAGTTTTTTAAACGTAAACATGCTAATGTATTTTAGGGCAAGTTTATGTTACTGAGCTCTTTGGGAAGTCTGAGACTTGGCTCATTTGGTTGCACACAAAGGGTGCAACTGTGAGCATATAATCACACACATAAGCAACTGTCCTTTGGTACCAACATTTCCCAAGAAAGTTTTCTCCATGGGCTAACGGGTTGGGGGGCTTCATTTTATTTTCGCAGCTACTCAGGCCAAAGTTATATTGTGGATGACCTTTTCCCACCCCTCTGTAAGATGGCACCTCATGCCCCTGAGCTCAATGGGCTCCAGTTACTCTCATTAGAGTGATGGAGTAAATGGCAATTGAATATTTGGCCTCAGCCCTGCACGCACTTGGCCAGCACATGGGTAAGAATAGGGTGCTGAATCACGCATGGCCTTCTCCATCCAAACATCTCCCTCTCTTTCACTTCATCACCATGGTTTCCAACTTCTTTCTCTGTTCTGAGTGCCCCAAAGTCACTTTTGTTCAGTGTGGTCAGTCTTTCCCTTAACTTGCCATCCTACTCATTTTAGCTTCCCAGACTCAGTACTCATTTCCTTGACTAATTTCTAGATACCATTCTTTGTTTTCTATGTGTGAAGAGAAATTTTTCTGCATGGTTTTTGGTGAATGCTTTTCTTAGTGTTAGTCTTGTGTGAGTAGCTTCTTTTTTAGCTCTTTGTTTGTTGAATGTCCCTCCTCAGCCATTCTTGTGTTAATGCTTTATTTCTATATTATTATGTAGGCTTGTATCATGGTTTTGTTTGAATGAGTTTTCAATCAGAAATGAATTGGGAATACAAATGTTTGCAATTTGCATGATTGACTTGATTTTTATACAAGTATCAAATAACTGAACTTGAAGGAAGGTATATTTGGACTTGGCTTGACATCACTCACCTTGATATAGTACCTGGCAGTCAACTAAAGTGTTAAAGTCTAGTGGTGACTGGATCTCAGGGAGATTTGGTTGCTCCTCCTGGCAGAATTCGTCTGTTTTGTGTGGTTGGCCATAGTAGGGTTAAAAATAGTCATAATATATAATAAGATTATTTTAAGGCAGGAGAATTGTGATTACCATGGTATGAATTGGGTTGGATTGGGGAAAAGAACATATTGTGAAGCTAGGTTGAAGTTGATCTAGTTTTTTTAGGAAACACCATGTGACATTTGTAAAAAAAGGTTAATAATTTCCAATTTGTTAATGTCTTCAGGGGAGAATATTTTTTTGGTTGAAATGATCTTGTATAGTTTCCTGGTGAAGTTGCCCTTATTTTGTGCACAATATTTTTATACCAAATGGAGCAAAAAGAGATAAATGACTTTCAACCTTTTTTATTAAAATGATTTATCTAGCTTAGTTGGCAGGGTGAGTACCTATTTGTTGTTATGCTCAAACATATGCTCTTTCATTAAATGTCCTGAATCATACATGATGCAAAGGATTATTATGTTTTTTGAAATTATGGTATTGCACTTAATTAAGCATACTAAAATCATAAACAATAAATCATGTGTACTTAAAAATGTTAGTTCTGGTACAATTTCTGGGAATAAAGCCTGAACTGATATTTCAAGAGGTAAAATCATATCTATTATATGCAAAAACTTGTTCAAAAATATGTTTTACTTTTTTAATATTCCTACATTTTTTGTGCCTGGGTTGCTATTAAAGAAACATAAGTTAACCATAGTTAGGCTTTAACGTAATGTTTTTCAGTTATCAATCTTGTGCAATGAAATATGCATGTCGGACTGTGATATTCGTTAACTAGTTAATGCTTGTGTCCTATGATTGATGATCCTACTATGACATTTCCAGCTTGCCCAATTGTTATGTTTTTAATTGTGGTAGTGGCTATTTCTTAGGCTCTCAGTTTTGTTTCATGAAACAGAATTTTTTCACTATAATTAATCCTTCAAAGAAAAATATAATGCCCAGTTTAAAAAATTCATTTCTTGATCCAATTTAATTTCCTCAGGCTCTTTTTTAGTTGCTCTGTTATACGTTTCTTGCAATTTTGTACTACATAATTAAGTATGAGCCCAATTTTATATAATTTTTTGCATTTTGTTTATGGCTGCTTCTGTTACAAGAGTGTAGTGAGATAATATTATGTGCTAAACTTCCAATTTCAAATTGCTCATTTGTGCTGCCTGAGAGTATATGTATAGGCACATTAGGGAATTTAGCTTTGTTCAATTCAGTTGACTTCCTCATATTTTTCACTTTGTTTCTGAGCAGGTACTCAAACATGAGCTACATTGTGGACCAGATGTTTCCCCCAATGCCAGAGGACAACTCATCATCTGAGGATTTCACCAATTTTATGTATTGGCGTGACCCTATCCCAGAGATAGTTGCCCCACTGCCTAACCTCAAGTTATCTATTTCTGAGGTGACAACTAAGACTGCTACAGTTAAGGAGGAGAAGATATCTGTCCAGTGATCATATAGTGGATTGCCAGAGTTATTTGAATCATCTTCATACAGTCTATGCCAGTAAATTGCCAATTGATTGATCTCCTATATGGGAGGTGATTGAGGGGAGAAGCTGCATTTGCAAGTCTAGTGGTAGTTTTTCAGTACACAGGCTCTTTATTATTTGAAAATTTGTGTTTACTTTGGCTGTATTATTTTGTGGAGAGACTTGATATTGAAGTTCTATGAAGCATGCAGACTTTTGTCATATGTGTGCATGTTACATAAAGTGATACCTTTTTGTTATTAGGTAATCTTTTCATATTGTTAATGACACATTTCTAGAAGTTGAAGGAATTGAAGTTGTTGATCTCACTTAAAAATGTTACCATTCATCTCATCAGGCAGGCAACGTTCATGGTAAAATTGCTGCTTTGATGGCAGGCAGTAAAAAAAGGTGAGCTTGATGTTGATGGCTTCAGCCTCTCTTTTTAAAAGCTGTATTGTTAGGTTTGCAGTTTTTACCTGACTAAAACAATGAGCCACTTTGAAAATGTTCATTAACTGCATAGAATAAAAATTTTCCACTTAACGCATTTAGATGCACTCAGTGTTCTGTATATTAGAATTAATATTTATGAGCCTCAAAACTTAGTTCTGTGATATTTAGGATATATACCTGTGTGGATGAATTTATAATTGCTCATGTATACATATATGTATATTGCCATTGCTTGTTCTACTGCAATATAATCCAGGCCTTATTGTAAAGCCTTGTGGATTAACAAGTCATTCTATGCTCTTTTATCTTTATTTCTTCTCTTGTCACCATTCTCCTAGATGTGTTAAGGTGTTAAGCTCTATGAGGCTTATGGTTGCCTGTCAGGGGATAAGAACAGTGTCGTACACACATGGCTTGTGATGAATTTTATTGTTGGTAGGCATAAGGATATATACTTGAAACAATGTACTGGTGCTCCATTGTAAGCTAAAAGTATTCCTTATGTCACTTGGTTTTAATAACTGAGTTATAACTCCTTTGCATTTCTTTTGAATGCTGATGGATTTTTTCTTCTAGAAATGAGATACATTTATTTGTTGATGATGTTAGTTAATGGGTAAATTTTGATTGAGTTATTCGTCTTGAAGGAATTGCCTAGAAAAAAATTTTATTTCCAAAATTGATTTAATTATTTTTATTGGTAAAATATTCATATTTATGAGATTGAAGCTTGAAGTCTTTGTCTGTAACAGTTTATTTTATGATTTGAAAAAGGCAATATTAATGATTGATTCGGTTCTGTGCCATGCTTTTAGGATCTCTTTCTTGTTTTAAAGAAGTAGATTTTATGCAAGTCAATTTTTGTTTTCCCCCCTCAAGGTCCTCTACTAAGACCTTACTATATCTGCTTTACCAGTGAACTTGCTTTTGGAGGTTAAATGAACAGTTTATAGTGGACTACTTGTATCAATTTTAAGCTAATCATACATAAAACATTCCTTCATGAGGTACATTAAATGAATTTTGTAACCCTGTCTTTGGATATTTTCAGATGAGAGAGTCAAATCAGTTATTCTGCTCCATAGGATCCTGTGACAAAATTTGAGTCATTGAAGTGAAGAACTGATAATTGTTTTTGGTATTATATGATTTCCTATGAAACTGTGATTTATGTAGTATAGAGTAATAAAATAATTTATGATGCAAAATATATTATTGTTTAATCATGTTAACCCAACATCCTGTTAATTTATGGAGGTTTTTTAAAATTTACTTGACAAGTCTTGAGTGTAGCAGATTTTGCCTTAGATTTGAACACCTACTTTCTTGATTCTTTAATATGCATTTTAGATTTCGACTTTGATAAAGTAAATATGTAGTTCTGTAGATGCATACTGTGGTGTATGAAGTTGGAAATTCAGTCAATTTTCCCTTTTCTCCTACTTCTTCCCTTTTTCTGTCCCTCAAAATCTTGTTTATTCCCATTTTTTTGTAAAATACATAAACATTTATTTAGAGTCAATTTCTTGTTTTTCACAGTGTTCTTTTTATTTTAATCATTCCTGAAAGAATCATCAGTTCTCTGTGTATGGCACCTAGTGGAATTGAAAAATATCAACATAAACATGGGCAATTTAGAACAATGATAATTATACAATCGTATCATGATTCCAGTCAATACGAAAGACAATTATGTTCATGTGTCAGAAAAATTATTCATCACAGTAATCAACCCGAAGGTTGGTTTGGTAGGTGAGGGTACAGCTCTCCCAGCACCAAGCCCAAAAGCATATGAAATTCACACATCAGGGTAGAATGGCCAGGTGCTTTCCCTGTACTGTCTATGATTTCCCAGGTCGACCTGGCACCTGAAAATTGGTACACAGCTTGGGTGAAGCTGAGGGTGCCAAGAGGCATCACCTGAAATCGAACCTGGGGCCCTCCGGACAGAAGCTCAGTGCTCTTAAACACTGAACTATCATGCCCTCTTGAAAAATTATTATATATGTTAAAAAATAAACTATGGGAATTCCTTGAGGAGATAAAATTAGTATTTATGTGTTTAAAAACTAAGCTGTCATGCTGAAGAAATGCAAGTGTAAGCATTACCTCATGCTTGGAGAATTCCCCTTCGTTAGTAAACAATAAACACAAGCCATTCAGTCAAATCACTGTAATTTGATGGCCTTTTACATGTTTTTTAAAAAATTTAATTAAAAATATCTTTGGTTGGTGCTCAGGGCTGCTTTATCCTATCATCCTAACAGTAGTTGATTTTGGCTTTCTCATGAGGTGGTGAATGTTGTTTAACCTTTGGGTTTTGTACCTGAGGAACATTTTTGTATTGTTTTTTATGCATTGCAGTCTTATATTGAATCCTGATTAAACTAAAGAATGTACCTTTTTAAGCAATGCCTGGAATTTTTATCACCATCTTTATTTTGAGTTATTTTGAAGCATGAGAAATATTTGATTGGTTTGCAGTTTTCTCATTTTTAATGCAGGTAACTTTTTTTAAATTGAAGCTTAAAAAATTATATTACTTAATATTTTCAAAAGGTTTGCACAGATTGTCACTGCTAAGTGCTTTATCCTGTTCATGAAGTAAAAGTTTCAGCCAGGGAGCAGGAAGAGAGAGGTAGTATAATTAAATAGTAATAATCAATAGGTAGTAGAATTAAATTCAATTTTATGTGCATCCATGTGATATATCAGAAAGGTCACTCACTATTTTTGAAAGGCGATTGATATTGGACATTTTTGAAAGTCACCTCATTGTTTCTTTATCTTTCCGCTGGATACTTCCCATTCTATGCTCTCCTCTCTGTGGCTTCCCTATCCTGATAAAAAGCTAACTCTCCAACTTGAGGTTGGTGAGTTGGAGAACTCCTTCATGAAGAGTATCTACTTAATGTGCTGGTGTGCTTTGAAATTAATGAATAATTGCTTAATAATAATATTGTAAACATGAAATACCTGTCAATTACCAACTATTGAAAGAAAACCTGTGCAAAAGTGTAAATGTATAACAAAATTCTAAATTTTGGCTGACCCTAGAAATAAATACAGAAGAGCAAGGAATTATTTTTTATTGGGCACAATTGTACATGATTAAAATGAAAGTTACAATGTGCACACAAACGTCCATTCAAATTTCTTTTTCTCCAACATCGGTTGAATGGTTACTTCATGTTCTAATTATTTATAAAACTTTCTCAGAGTGGCATGGCAGCCTAATGAGTAGAATTATAAGCTGGTGAGACCATGTTCATATCCAGATGGTCTTTGGTCACCCCCAGGTAAACCAAAGTCAATATGTAAAAATTGTAGAGAAAGGTAGCGTGATAAATGATTTAGTCTTGAAAGAATGTGGATTGAAAATCTGGTAATAGATGATTATGAATTTTTTAAATTGGTTTAGCATTATTGAGAAAGTAGGTGACAATTGAATGACCAATATGCGAGTGAGTGTTAATGATTTGAGGTGATGAGGTAGTAAAATATTAGGAGCAATGGAACATGTATGAAACACTGTATAAATTATCATAATGTGTCAGAGGTGAAAGAAGTATGCATATTGAATGGGGGTATAGAAGAAAGTCATGAAAGAGACAATTCCCTAAACCATATGCTATGTTAAATTACAAATGTTTTACTGTATCTACACTGAAAAGGTATAATGCGAAACTATGTAGGTATCTGTTCACTATTATTATGAAACCATAAACATTCTGCAAATAGAAAACTATCTGAAATGAATTACTGCAGTCAGATCAAATTATTATTCACTAAGTTATCATCATCTCCTGAAAGTGGTATAAGTTGTGGGTAGGAAATCTTTGGATATCACTATAGTAAATAAGTACGAAGTACAATTTTTCATTTGTAGAATAAAACCCTCTTAATCCCGGGATGAATTATCTACTCTCCTATTAAAAAAAGTTTTAAAATCATTATCCTTAGCTTCTGGAGAATTTTACTCGTGCGCCTCAGAAAAGAGAAAAAGTAGGAAAGTACCTACATAGTTGTAATTGGGAAAGAAAACTTCCAAATTGCCAACCCGGAATTATTCTTTTTGAACTTCTTCTTATTACTCTTATTATGATCGTCTTTTGTTCACGGGGGAATATGATTTGTGTAGTATGCGTAAAGTCGTTTGTATAGTTATGTGTATGGGTTGCAATGCTGGCAGTTGTTTGTGAAGTTCTCGGGATAATATATTTGGGATATCGATGATAATGTGTGCGTAATAATTGTGTCTGGCAGATAAAACAACCTGTGTATTTGGTGCTATTGACGCTCTTGACCTTTTGTAACGTGTTACTTCGAGGACAGTTTAAATTTGTTTTGTCTGTGCTTCTGTCCTATCTTCAAGGTACCTATGTTACGGGACATATAAGTTACACGGGACTATATACTTATAAGCTATACGGGACATATCATACTGGCTGTCGTAAGGTACTTTAAATTTTCTTTATCTTCTTATCCCAATATATAAATAAATAGTCTTTAAAATTCAAAGGAAATTGTGAGTGCCAGTTGGTCAAGGGAGAGGGAATATTTTTTAGTAAGCTGCTGGCCGAGAATGGCAATGTATCAAAACCAGTCTCCTCGCTGAGAAAATGCATGGAAGGTTGATAATAGATAAAGGGTGAACGGCTCAGACGCTCAGATACGATGAATACGATAAAGAGTAACGAACAAAATTGATTGGTGGAATTGGAATTTTTCCAGGTTCCAGACTTAGCTGTCTTGCTAGTCGTCCATTGGTAAATGAAGTAACTAATCAATAACTTATTAGAGAGATGGTTTGATTTTTTAAAGTAGGTAGCGTGAATTGTTTCCTAATATTCCAACAACTTAAGTATTCTGCTAAAAACCTTCGAAGGCAGAAGAAAAAAAATAACTTTTGTTACTTTTGGAACATCTATAGCCGAGGAATTTTCCTCAATAGAATTAACTTAAACAATTTTATAAGTTCCTACGTCTGCAATGTAGCTTTCCCCAACAGTATTTGAT
>LYUA01000198.1:734813-744867 GCA_002093875.1 Calopteryx splendens | reverse complement strand
CCTTCCGACCTTCAAATCAACCTCCTAACCCTTCAGTTGCATGTGATCTTCCATAATAATTATTACTTCATCTTTTTTTAGTTGTAAAACTTAATAAACATTTTTAGGCATTTTTCACTTTTTGGGCTGAACAAAACCTAGAGGAATTATTTAAAAATGATTTACCAATCATATAGCACAGGATAATGTTCTCTCTTTTGTGTTCCCAGATTGTGACCCTGTATCAACAGAATCAACATAGTTGTTTTCTCTACATGGGTAGTATCCTGGTTGATGAGTATGCTACGGATCCATCATGCACACCTGGTCTTTTAGCAATGCTGCAAGCTTTCCTTGAGCCAACCTTTGCTCTCCTGGAAGATCCACCTAATTCTGCCACTGACAACGTAGATACAAGGTTTTCAGCTGCTGGTCTGGGACTCAAGAATCATCCTGACACTGTTGATGATTTGTTTAGGCTTTGTACAAGGTATGTATCTTCTCCTGGTGCCGACTCTCCCTTTAGTGTATACCAATTAAAAATTTTTTGAGAAATAATCTAATTTTTCAGAGTGTCGTGCAAAACAGGTTATAACTCTTTAAGTGATGGACTATTTTCAAGTGCTGTCTAGGCCACTCTGATATTTTGTTGTAGGAACTAGGTGCACGCATGGAATTTTCTACTGTGCATTTTTATTATTACAATAATGAAGCACCACAATTTAATTTAAATGTCCACACAAAGTTAAAGAAAAAGTTTACGTAGTTACATCCAGTCCCAGTTTTGTAGTGATACAATATTTATGGGCTGAAAAAAGTCATATGAACATTTGGGGACCTGCATTCACTTCCAACTTCAATGATAATGGCAAGTAAATTTCAGGAGGTACAGACTTCATTCACATTGCAGCTTGGTATGCTGTAGTTGATCCTATTTTCTAAATCAATGTAAATTATTTCTACTCATCCTAAAATGAAATAAAAATTTTCTTTCTTGTGAACCATCTCTGGGATGCAGAGAAGATCAAATGTTTTTACGTAGCTTAATTTTAGGTGACTGATTGAATGGACAATTACTAAATTATTGAATAGGTTATTTTATCTTGTGTGTTAATTAATTTTTTTGAGTGAACGTTTATTGGGAAAATGCAGCATGCATAAGACAGTTTTCCACTTGCAATAGGTTGAAAGTCACAACTATCTTACTTTTGGGCCCTAAGAAAACCAATCCAAGAACACAACCCAATCAACATGTGTGTGATGAACAACTATCTACTTGTAGTAGTAGTTATTAGGGAAGGTGACCAACAGCTGAGGTCATTTGCACCACTATAGGAAGGTGGGTAATATGGTAGAGGTAGGATTGCAGGGGATGGAAGAAGGGTGGAGAGAAACCTGGGGTCAGCATTAGCCATGAAAGGTGCCCAGGGGGGAATAGTTAAACATTCCATCCAACACATATGATTGTGAATTCAAACTTAATCCCACCATGATAATAACATGATATGTGTGTACAAGCCTGATTTAGCATGATGCCGGGAGTTGCATTCTTTAACTCCTATCTTTCACGATGAGCCGTTACCAGTGATATCACTTCAACAACTATCACCACCCTACCGATTCTATAGCCCTGAAAGGTGATATTTTTGAAATGAAAGTAGTAACTTTGTAATGCTACACACTTAATTAAGAACCTGATCTAGGTTTCGACATTGGACGTCATCATCAGAAATTTCCTACAGAAGACACCTTTGTATATATACCTCCGGACAGTGGAGGGGAATGCGTAGAGGGGGGGGGGAGGAAGAAGGTAGGAAAGGAAAGTAAAGCCTGCATTGTCAATGTTGGCTGTTAATGGGGGTTTCTGTTTGGGATGGGGATACCCCCTGTGGGGAGCACGTGGGTGATATTCTTCACCACATTCAGGGTAATAGAAATATTATGGTGACAGGGCTATACTTTATAAGGCAACAACCACATAGAATCCCTTGTGGGTTCTCACATTGATTTCATGAGTTTGGAAGAGTAGCTAAGTTTTGATTCATGTAGCTTTTCATGGTTTACCCTTCACCTTAATGTTCCAAGTCTCCATGTTTATGTGGAGGATGGGTCTTGGCAATAGAATTTTCCCCATGGAAATCGAAATCGTAGTTTTTTTTCTTATTTCTTATGTTTTAATATTTGATTTTGAAGTTATTTCATATTTAATTGTAGGTTTCTTCAACGTGCTCCTGTGCCATTTCTCCAGAGTCCAGCTATTGCTCCAATTGTGCAGTGTGCATTAATGGCATGCACTCTTGAGCATAGAGATGCCAATGCTTCTGTCATGAAGTTCTTTAATGACCTCTTCAATTGTGGTCGAAATCATGAGGTATGTAAAGAGTTAATAAATTTTTGTCTCAATTCACATGAATACCCAGTTTTTGTTTTAATCTGCATTGATGAGCTCTTCTGTTAACCGTGAAAATATACTGTTAACATTTTTGACAGCTATCAATTGATTGGCATGAATCACTCAGTTAACTGTATTCTAGTAATAAAACTAGTCTTCTATTAATAAAAATTAGTGCTTTAAACTTCATCATTCTTTTAGATATAGCAACACACAAGTACAATGCCTTTTGCTGTCAAATAAGCTCTTTGTCACCATTTAGGAAGGAATCAATTTCATTATTGTTAACTTTATTATTCACCCAACACGTATATTCTTTAACTTTCCGTGCTTCATAATTAAATTGATTTCCATTAATTGGTTAAGGATTAAGGTTAGACAAACAACAGGAAAAGTATTTTAATATGTTTTTATATCCTTAGAAATTGTAAAATTTTTAGTTTTAATTACTAATAATAAAAATGGATGACAAAGGATTAACTTTTTGCAACAAATCTAATTTAGTGGGGGTAATTGGAAGTTGTAAAAGACACCCATTTTATTAGGAATCAAAGGTATTTCAAGCTGTTACAATGCCATTTTTTTAGAGATCACTTTTTATTGACTTGATTACCTAATATATTTATAGGCAAAATTCCACTTTTACACTTAGTGGAGTCAAATGAAAAAGTAAAACTTTGGGAAGCTATAGGAAAACAAGTACTATCTTGGTCTTGAGTCTTGGTAATGAGTATTTTCTCCATTTGCAAGGGGTTGAAAATTGCCATGTCTTATTTTTGAGCCTTAAGAAAAACCAATCCAGTAATGTAATCTACACTATGCTCGCGTGCCACACAACTATTTATTCTAACAGAACATGTATTCAAACTTATTCCCACCATAATAATGACTGAAAGCCATCGTATTTATGCAAGGGAGTTGTATCACAATCGCTGGAGTTGTATTTTGTAAGTAATCACTGGTGATGAGCCACTGTCGCAGTTGGACAAGTTTGGGAATAGTTGGTTTAAAATTAGCAACACTATTCTGTTAATATCTTGTACTACTATGTAAATTCATCTAATGTGCTTTTAGCTGCTAAGTTTTTAATTCTGAATGGATTTTCTCTATATCATAAAGTGCTGAGCAGTGTACAAAACTTTAAATAGTTAATCAACAAAATCAAACTATCAGAAAAACAACACAAATCAACAAATGATCCCCATAAGAGATGTACTGACTACATATAATGTTTCATCTTGGCACTATATATTTTGTATTCTATGCACATAATGTTATCCAGAGTATAAACTACCCACATGTTTTTTAATGCAAATCAAATGGATTGAATTTATAAATCCAGTAGATATCTTTTCCAATATATCACTTTTTCAAATGAAATATCACCATGTAACTTTATTTTAATTTTAAATCTTGTTTAAAATGTTCCAAAAGAGATCTCATTTTTGCTTCATAATAATAGCTGTTGACTGTTTCAGGTTCTAAATCTTACCTGTTATCATTTACTGACTCAATAATATGACTTGGCTAGTTTCTAATAAATAAAAACAAATTAAAACTAAAATGTATCATGTAATTATATTAGAAAATCAACATTAATTAATCATCTCTGATGATGTATCATAATCACTACTCAATTAACTTTTCTGGTTATCCTTCATATTTAATAAATGCCATACTCCAAGATCGAAATTGTCTTTTCTTGATTTTTTTGGGATCCCGGAAATAGATAAAATTAGGAATTAGAAGTGAGAAGCAACCTCTGTAATAAGTCTCCATTGGCAATCACCATCGAAAATATATTTATATGGTGCTCACAAAATCTAATATCCTTGTTGTAGGCCTCATTGACAGCTATCCAATTAGCAGTAATGCTTTTCAATTTCAGCACCAACAGTTTGAGCTCTGTAGGTGATGTGTAATACAGTGCATAATACCACACACATAAGTTTGCAGTAGCAAGGTAGTATTTGGTAAATTTATCATGATTCAGCTAATGTTTACTGGTGGTAGCTTGCAGATATGCAAGATCATTGAAATTTTCTGCTCATTGATCTTTTAAAAAGTAAAAATAAAATTTGTTACTTCAATGCCTAAAAAAATACGTCAATGATAATAACTGAAATGGTTAGCTGATAACATTTCTAGTGACTGTCACCACAGGTTTTCGTACATGCCTTCAGTGGCTTTGAAGGCTCAATCTTCGAATAGTAAGCATGGTAAAATTTCAAGGACCAATTAGTATGTCAAATAATTGTAAGTTCTCTTCAGATCTTCAGATATACACCTCCAGTTCATATTTTACCTGGCTTAAACTTATTTCTTCCAGATCTGATTTTCCTTGCTTGAAGTTATAGTCAAATTGTCAAAAAGAACTGCATGAGTAGTCAAGACTAATTGTGTTTTTATTATTTATTATAATATTATTAGATCAATTATTTATTTCATAATTTCAAATTATGGTCATCTGGACAGTCTTGCTTCTGTGAATACAAAAACTTTTGAATGACGAAGTTACATCTTTTAAAATGATTTTGAATGTGCATTTTTTTAATTCTCAGACTAATTTGTAGAGAGACAAAAGGGTAGAACCTAAAAAAACATTCCATTTCTTCAATTACATTAATATTACTATGTAACAGTAGAGTAATTCATATTTTTCAGCAGGTAAGTATAAGGCTGTGTATATTATGTAAGATATGAGGCTGTAATATATACCATCAAATATCTTTAATTAAAACATCATAAATAGATAATTATTGATCTAAATTTATTTTTCAGGACCAGGAAGATTTTGAGCTTCGCAGAAGTTTAGTCCAAAGAATTATAATGGATAGTGGACAAGTCCTATTAAACAATCTTATAAATGCATGTGTGTTCTGTTTACACTCATACATGTTGTCTGATGTGGCTGACGTAATCATGGAGCTTATGCTTTTCAACAGAATTGTAAGCATTACATTAAATTACTTTATTTATATTGCATAACAATTTTTTCTCCTCTCACCTACCAAACCAACCTTAAGGGTATTTTAATTTCCATGGTTTTTATTCATATGAAGAACCTTGAGAGTCTATTTGTAAGGTTGGAATGCTGTTGAGTTGTCCATAAAATTGCAGCTGCTTGTACTTTCTCAGCAATACTTGTTTTCATAATACTCTGTTAACAGTGTTTGTTCTCTTGAGTGCCAGTGCTCTCAGGTAAAAAAATAGGTATACATATTGTGCTGACTCTTACCCATCATCAATACTGTCTTTGCTCTGGGAATGCCATACTGGTTTTTACATGGCATTTCTGTACAGCATTTTAATACTAATTGTTTGGAATTAAGATAAATGTATAAGTTGACTAGTGTATCAGTGGATGAATTTTATTTGCATCATGAGAGATTAAATTTTGAATAATTCATCAAGTATGTAGTTGTTTTGCTCCACTGTTATTAGAATTGGTATTTTGGAGTTTTATATCTAGTTAATAATTTGTTCACAGTGATAGTGAAGTTTTTTTAAATTTTAGATAATCTTTTTTGTGGGATTTACAGATTTCTGTCAATAAAAGTCCAAGTCACATCTCTAAATCAGTTCATTTTTTACTTAGGCTTTCTGTCAATGGCTGGAAGTCACCGTAAAAGCACTACCGACTACAAATTCTGGAGGTTCGGTAACAGTGACACAGAAACAGCTTGCAGATTTCCATAGGCTACTCACAAGGTAATATTTAATGTTTTCAATTTTTGTGGATATTGTTTTATTGTTTATTTTTTCAAGAAAGTTTCTGTAATGTGTAGTTATAGGCAATTTTTTGGAATTGTAACCAAATTAAAGTTAATTGATTTAAAAAATTCATTGATATTAGTCAAAAGTAGAGTAATGGCTGATAAAAACCGTCTTGTGATGATTTCAATGTTTTATTGGTACATAATTATAATAATATTCATATTTTTCTACCCTTATTTTTAATTATTTCACTTTGCATTTGTCATGTTATCTAATTTTAAGTTAGAATTAATACATTCAATGTAAAAGCTTAACACAACACTTTAAAAGGCATTAGTTAGTTTAATCCCAAATGAATGATGCTCCCAAACAACTGTAGAGTGACAGTCTTTCTCAGAATATCAGTAATATTTTGTGTTACCTAAAACATGGTAACATAGTAAGCAAGTATTAACAATATTTTTAGTGTCTGTAGTTGAAAAACATTCATGTGAGAAAAAGTTTTGTCATATAGCAATTTATTTTAGCCATTGAATATTTATTTTCATGCTTTACAAGAAATGATAACTAATGGGGCAGCTTAGTAGGAAGCTTGTGATTAGAGCATTAAATACTGCTATGTTGAGTTACAAATATTTTTTTGTTTACCATCCAAAATCAGCACTTCGTAGCCCTGTCTTTTGTAGATGTTTGAAGTGGATAGTTTATGTGAGGCTAGGTATAGAGGCTCATTTCTTAAAGCACAATTTAATTTACAAATGCCTTACAACCAGTTATTAGTTAAATATAAAACACCATATATCATTACATATGAAATTTATAGTTGTAGCATACTTTCATTATATTTATGCATGTATCTATATGGACTTATATTTGTAGCTTTGAGAAATGAGCCGCAGATGATGCCTCAGGACACTCCCAGATACATATAGTTTATTTAATTTTCTGCACACCAGAACTTTTTGAGAAACTGATGGGAGTGCAGGGAAAGGAACCAACCTCACTTCCTTTTTCATGTGCCATGTTGCTATTATGGTGGTGAGCTCTACCATCCTGTGGTCCCTCTACTCGCCCTAAGGGTCATTAAGGGCCCTAACTACTGCTGCATGCCATTGTGAATTTCTCAGCATTTTCTCCTGTTAAATTTTGTTTTCCTGGACATTATTTACATCTTACATTCATATTTACTACCACCATTCATGCCATCCAGCAAGCCTGTTGTCTTCCACCATTTTCCTCTCTTACCTAATATCCTCCCTTCTCTCATGGTATTAATCCCCCAATTACCTCAACTTCTCTCTTCTTCAAATTCAGCCTCTGCAATGTATAAAACTTTGTTGCTTGTCTTACTATCTCACTGCATTTTATGGTGAGGTATATAGGCTTATCTGTACCAGGTTCCCTTCATACACCAAACTAAGTGGTGTAATCTCTTTATGTAAAGGGCTTCTACATGCTCTTTCCACCTTCCCCCTTAGTCTCTCCCAGTTTCATTAAGGAGGTTGAATATCTTGCAAGAAAACACTACTGAGGGCTTTTTTCCTTAACCTGATTGTTGCTCAACTGTAGCAGGTCAATTATTTCTGTTTTTACAGTAATTTAGAAAAAAATATTGAACCTTGGACTCAATATCTTAGAATTCTAGGTATCAATTGTTAAACTTTGCAAAGATTGACATATTCTGTTGCCAACTGCATCGGCACAAAAGCCATTTGGAAAAGCCATCTGTTGTCCGAGCAGTGTGTGACAATATATGGTTACCGAAGGGAGGGGAAAGGTAGGATGTGATGTAAGACAAGGAAAGGGAAGACAGCAGGAAAAAAAGAGGAAGGGTCAAAAGGCAAGGGAAGAAAGAGGGGAGAAAATGCTTGACCAGTGATGAGCACCGTGAGTTATTTCACCATCCCTTCTCCACCTTTATCTTTCCCTCATCCCTATTCCTCAATAACCTTTTCCCCACCTTTCCCATTAATATTGGCCATTGATGCCTGGTTTCTCCTGATGTTTCCATGTGGCCGAATTAGAGGTCCCTTATAGCATACAGAAGAATTGTGGAATAGCTTCACCTAGGCTATTGAGTTAGTGTGCTGGATTAAATCATAGTTTTTATTTTTTGTCTGTACGTATTTATATTGCCAAATAGAAGGCATTTAAATGGTATGCATTACAAACTTATCTCAGGAAAACCCAGTTTCACAATGGAAAAGTAGATATTTCATTTATTAGAAAGTGAAGTGGTAACCATTGTGAAGTGTCATTTCAGTTTGTTCTCTACTTGTGTTTTATTTGTTAAAATTCATTAGATGTGTCATCTGCAGGATCTTCATTAAATACCTCTGATTCGCATTACTTGATATGCGAAATTCTCTAACCTTTGTATTGACATTTAAGTTTTTTCATCAGATTAGTATTTCAGTGACTTGCCATAGTGTTTGTTTTGCAATTGAATAGTTATAGTGATCAATGAATAGCACTGACACCATTTCAGTGCAGTTCCTTTGTTTATGTTAAGTAAATATGCTGCAACATGCATGATTATGTAATTTTTGAAGAAAGAAGTCCATGAAATTTACTGAGAAGAAAACAAATTCCAATGTTCATTTACATGAAATTTTTTGTTTTCCAGATATGTCTGAAATATTGCAACCCTTTGTAATCTCTAAACTTAACTTACCTTAACTCTATAGGAAAAACTTCTAATCCAGAGTATTGTGCACACTTCAGATCCTGAAAAATAAAATTTATCGTTCAAAATGCATATGAATATAAAATTGTTTTGCATAATTCTTGGTTCAAAGAATGCTATTCACCTTCAATAAAATAAACCATTGATGGATAATTAGAAGTGGGTATCATTGAAAAATAAGCAGGTTTTTTTTCTTCAAATTGTTCGACCGTCTTGAAACTTCCCGTGCATTCTTTCCAATTTTTGCATTATATTGGCAAACAATTTTGGCCTTTATTCAATAAGACTTGTTTTCGTGCCTTATATGAGAGCACAGATGATTATCTTTCTTTTTTCACACTATTGAATTCCTCTTAGTATTTACCATAGCAATGATGAAAATGAGTAGCAAATGGAAAATATTTGCTCTTCCAGTCAAACTGGGCTTTTTTAGTGAATAACAATTGTAAAACTGAGAAGTAAATCATGAAAAAGCATCTGCTATTGCCTAATTCTGAATACACACTCATCTTTAGTTCCTTTGCAATTAAATCCCCTGAGAACAGTGGTGCCCGCACTTTTTTCTCAGTGGGCCAGATTGTACATTGTCCGAGGGTTGGTGGGCCACATAGAAAAAAATATCTTCTTCTACATAAAATATTTTTTGAAAAAAAATGAAATTTATTTAATTTGAGATTTCAGAATTAGATTCATTTCAGGCCTTTTTCACCTACTGCCAAATAAATGAAACTGCAATTGTCATCTTTTGATGGTGGGATTCTAATATGACATCGCTATCTCTAAAAGATTGACTTAAAATAAGTGAGGTCGAGTCAATCATCTTTGGGAGTTGTATGATTTATGAAATTCCTAATTATATAATGACTATACATAACTCTTGCAACGAATGTCTTTGAGGCAGGGTTCAAGTGTGTGGCGGGCCGAATCTAGCCCATGGGCCATAGTTTGTGCACCACTGCCTTAGAATAACATCAAAGGCGAGGTTGGTTTCCACATCCAGACACCCACTACCTATTTTTTGGTGTCAAGTTACATCAGGGGTCCGAGAAGAGTGGGAAAGATGATCTGGAAATCATAAAAAAAGGAAACAGCATACAGTGTCCTCCCTCCTATTGATCGGGTGATTATAATCTCCACCTTCTGACTCTCTTGATGTAATCTTTAAACTTAATTTATGGGAGAAACTTTTCATCAGGAATATTGTGCATACTTCAGGGCCGGTATTATGACTCGCAGTTAAAAGTGCCAGTTACCTAACCATCAGTTAAGCTAACTGTCAG
>LYUA01000198.1:704043-714193 GCA_002093875.1 Calopteryx splendens | reverse complement strand
GAGCATGGAGGGCTGCAGTAAACCAATCTTAGGATTGAAATACTGATGATGATAATGTCTACACATATTTCCTATAAATGAGAGGATTTCAAGTTGCACATCAAACGTTTGACTTCTGCTTGGTTGCCAATTCTTCTTATATATGTTGACAATTTTGAAGGTTGGTATCAGTCTAAATACCTAAATAGGCGCTCTCGACTACCTACCTAACGATTTTGCTGTTAGTACACTTAGTTACGTTGCGGCGAAATATAACGATTATCGTAGTCACAAGTAAAATGTCCTTTACGTGACAAAGTCTTGTGACTTTGGAAGAACCTGCAGAAATTTGGAAAAACAAACATCATCCGACATCCTTCAGCAATAACGTTAAATACGCACGATCTTCTGGTTATTTACTGAAAATGCGAACTGTATTCCCATATAATGTACAATTTCCCATATATCCTCTTCTAAATTTTCGAAGTTACTAGAGAAAGTTTACTAGATGTTTATTTTCCTAATTTTAAAAAACGCAAAGAGTGGAAATTTTAACGATTTGAATGGACGGTTGAATTTTACTAAATACGTTAGTTTTTTGTTTTTAATCAAGGGCCGCCATTTCGAAATACAGTTTTATCGGAGACAACTTGGCGCAAAATTTGTGACATGACTCGATTCCTTCTTATATTAACTACTTTCAGTGTTAATTTGGTTCAGTATTTTCGTAAATGAGGAATGTTTCCATAGTACTAATGCAATCGTAGTTTTCCAATTCCAAAAAATCTGCAGATGCGGAATCTACCTGACTCACATGCTGTTGTCCAAGCGTCGTCAAACCCGGCGTAGAAATGTTTATAAAACTAAGGTAAATGGGAAAAATATTTTTGCAGCAAAATAAGCGTACATATTCTATGTATGGTAAAATTAAATACCACAGGTTATACATATCAGTTTTATTTAACTGCGTGTCCTAAAACAAGTGGTGATACTGCCTATAAGATGGTGCTTTGAGAAAGTATTCTTTTTGAATTATCGCCGTATAATAAAATTAACCAGTATATAGAGCTTTACTTAATTAATCATATATATTAGGAGATACATATTATAAAGGTAAGTGCCTAATAGGCATTTATGCAACTGCTATGTTTGTGAGACTTAATAACCCATAATCGTAGATGGTATCTATTTACCTTACCAAGGATATTTTTCTATTTTTTATTTATTATATCTTACCCTTTTACAGGATTTGCTACTTCTCTCCTGCATATTGACCTGTCATGCTTTGCCATATGTGCATATAATTGTGGAAGTAAAATAACAGGATTAAAGGAAGGAATAGTTAGTTTTAGGCTAACTTTTTAGTCATTGTAATCAATAATAGTTTTCTTTGAAAGGAACCAACTCTTACAAGAGAAATTGAATTTTTGATACAGGTAGGTAATTATAAAATGAGAAATCTTTCTTGTTCAAATTTAGAATCCTATGATAAAACTGTCAAAATCTTGCTAAAATTGTATTTTATGCATGGGTATTTACTGTGATTCCTTTTATTGATTTACACCCAATTTTGAAACCCCTTATCTACGCTTTGGTTCCATCTTCTCATGCTGTTATTAATGTATATATTGAAATGTGTGGGCTACAGGAGAGACTGTTGTCTGATTGCTATTATTACTTTGATAGTTTGTGATTAATGGTAATCTACCGGTTAGGACAAGTTTATGATGGACTTATGGCACTAGCACCTCAACAACCCACACAGGAACAACATTCTTCATTTTCACATATTTTTTTCCCCTTTCGTTCCATCCATTTCTACCTTAGGCGGTGTAGTGACCACACCTGGACACTTGCATGAATGGGGAAGTGGAGGGAGTGATGGAAAAGAATATGATGTGTTGCATCAAGAATTTTCTAATGGATCAAGAAAATTTTGGCAATGAGGGAGAAATTAGCTAGTTCATCCAGTACAAAATTTGATTATCCAACTGACTGTAATTTTTTTGTAATCACATTTTACAACTTTAGAGCTCACTTTATGGATACATTTACACCATTTGTAATTCCTCAGATACTAGTACACACATAAATATACTTAAAGCTTTGAATGACTCAATTTAAATATTTGGATGGACTATGTTGTTCTTAAATTTTCTAGCCAACACAGTAGAGTTGTTGACCATGTTTTGGTTTGAAATTCATATAATCTTAGTATAACATGTTTAGTTTTTTGGGCTGCTAGTGAGAAGGGGCTGAAACTAAAGAAGCTGCCATCCTGATGGGTAAATTTTCTTTGTGTAAATTTGTTAAACCATAAAATCTGGGCGGACATTTTTCTTTTCTTTTCACACTCTTAACTCTCTCGCTTCTTCTCTCCCCACTGCTGCCTAGACTATGAGCTATGAGTATGTATTGTTATTAAAATCTATTCTTCTTGGTAAATATAAATGCAACCAAAGGTTCAGGAAATATTTCCAGTTTATTTCAATTGGTACTTAATTCCATACAGTATTTGATTTGATACAGCATTGTATTTATAATACTGAGCCAGTTTATTAAATTATCATTTCAACTTTTTTCTGATGTATTGATGCAGCTGTGTCAACAATTTTAATCCAGTTGCCCATGTCTGGATGCAATGTTCAATTGCATGGAAATTTCATGCATCAGGATGGGATGCCAAATCCTTCACTTGTGCTGTTTGCAGTCGTGCAGTGCTGCTAGTGGTTTTCCAGAACTGATACCAAAAAATAACACAGCTTGGGTGAAGCTGATGGCACCCAGAGGCATTATCTAGAATCTAACCCAGGCCCTACGGTCAGTAGCTCAAGGCTCCACTGAATAAAAGGGTATGGTAGACCAGTGACCTGCTGGTGCACCATGCCCTTTCATTTAATTAACGTACTAAAATTTGGTAATTTGAGTAGATATTGCCTATATGAATACTAGCTACTCATAGTCAATGTTGATTACCATGCACTTGAATTTACCTCCATTTATTTGTGAAACACCTTTTTCTTAGAAAATTAACTTTGAGTTTAATTTTTCATTTGCTATGTTCCCAATAAGGTACGTTATTTAACCAGAAGGTTGGTTCATAGAGCCAAGCTCTATAAACATGCAATTTACACATTTAGGGAATGTGGGCCAGACCTGTGCTAAATGATTTCCTCAGTCTGAATTTCTGGTCTTGCTTTTCCCAGTTTGTGCTAATTAAAAAATAAATAAACTTTTTGATTTCTGCAACTATTTTATTATTCATATGCAGTAATAGTTTCACTTTGCTATGGTGTAGACTTGCCTGGGATTGAATAGTAAATGATTAAGATGGACATAAGATGTTTGGCGCATAGAAAATCACACAGCTTTAGTTTTGCTGGGGTGTTCAGGATCATCACCTGAATTTTAATGCAGAATCCTTCGAAGAGAGTTGAATGCTCTCAGTAGAAGATACCCAGCGACCACCTTTAATGAGGAAATTGTTGTGTGCATTAAGATACATCCACTTCTTAATTAGATCTATACCTAAGCATGACCTGAAACTAAGTTATTTAACTTTGAGTTTTGCTAATAGGTATAGACTTCTTATTGGGGTTAACTTATAGTTCATGCATGAATTTCTTCACTGAAGATAGTCCCTGGGTGACTAAAATAGCTGTTCATATTTCACTGCTTTTTTATGCATGTATTCATTGACCTAGGTGTGCATGTCTTTTAATGACATCATTATCGGCCTATGATTCTCCTACATTATTTCAGTTGAAAGCTCTACCCTTTAGGTACTACCCACCTACAGTCATCTACTCACTCTCTCTTACTTTGGCATAGAAATAACACTCACAGATTTTTTTCTTCTGAGTATACATAGCTTTTCAACTACTTTAAGTAGTCTTCTAGGATTAGATTGATGTGAAATCATGCATTTGTATTTTTTGTTAAATTGAACCCAAACCTCAGAGTAAAGCAAATTATCTGTATTAATGTTGTGTCCTGATGCATTATATTTGACTCGAGGATAATATTTCACCTTAAAATACCCATTCACTAATTTTTACTTATGATTCCTGAGTCATTAATTAACTCTAACATTATACATATTATTTTCAGTTTATAATGCATTTCTGTTCGTTTTTTGCAATGACCTTGTACTGGCTGCCACAATAAATGGGCCTTTGATTATGGATCTCCAGGATTTTTGGTAAGTAATATTATTAAATTCATTTATATACTAAATTTATATAATGATACATGAAATGCCTGATTATACATTGTGACAGTTGTGTTAATTTAATAAGGGGGCACATTAAAAAAAATATGTCTTTCCAACCCTGACTAGGATATATTTTAGGTTAAGGAAGTGTAAGAATCAACTTCAATTTTTTCAAAAAGGAAAGAAAATCAGCTAAGTCTGAATTTACAACTTATTTATTAAGAAGCAGGGACACAAATTCCCATGGTACCTTGAAAATCATGGCACATAAATCATAGCGCCAATGCCAATGCAAAGCACTTTGTGGTTCATTGGGAATGAAGTAATACTTAAAAGCATTATAGCCGTCTAGAGAGATGAACATGGTGTGCTTAGCCATTCTTACTGTAAAATAGATGAAGGTTAAAATTTAAAAATTATATATAAGTAACTATATAATCCACCCACTTACTGAAACTATGAACAGCAAGCAATTAGGTACCTGAATACACTACCATTCCTTGCTTAAGTACGTGGCACATCAGTGAGACTGTGATGCAAAATATCCACTATAAGAAAAATGCTTGAGCCCATTACAAATTGTAACAGTGAATTAGATGTGAGAGAGAATTATTACAATTACATATAGGTGGTAGTTGAGAACATGGTACATCAAGAGACTGAAATAGAGACAGAGTTGAAATCAATTTTTTACAGAGCAGAGTTTAGGTGTTATTTTGGCTCTGTTGCACTATTTTATACTTTGATTATTGTTTTGTGGTGGTGTCATAATGGTGTGTTGTTGTAATTGTTGGTTATATGACATTAAAATTTGGTGCCCCTGCATTAGATAGAGGGGTAGTTGTACCTCATGCCATTGCTAGAATGGTTAAAATATTTTTAAAGATGTCTTCTTTTGAAAATTGAATGTTTTGATGTGGATAGTGTGTGAGCATTTAAAGTAGGTAAATTTGTACCAAACAAGTTTTCCCCACTCAAGGTTGTGCTTTGGAACTCATTTGAGGCCTTGGAAGTATTAAAAAAGAAAATGTTGATGAAGAACAGAAAATTTGCTATTGGCCGGGATCATACTCCAATTAAACATTAACTGCAGATATAAAAAAACTTCAAGATGAACTCAACCAAAGTCTGGAAAAAATTGAAGCAAATATTGTTATTTGTTATGTAAATTCTTTCCCTAAACTTACCACTTCTTCCCCTTGCATGCTCATATGATGTAGCAAGTATAAAAACTCGTAGGTCATACCACCTAAATACCACTTACCTTACAGATACCACATGTACCTCTCTACCAAAATTCTAGGGGCATCTGCTCTAAGCTCAGTTAATTAAGAACCTCTGTTGTTCACCTTGAGTATATTATTTTTAACATAGACCAATTTGAGTAATGATATTTTTGATGAAGAACTGGGACACTAAGATTATAACATTTATGGACAGGATAACAATCCTATGACCAGAACAAAAAATCAGGTGTTGTTGTCTTAATTGCAGTCTCATCAAAGATACTCTCTTCTAGAGTTTCTGTAAGTCATAGGTCCCTAGAACATCTCCTTGTCTTGATATCAACTAATTCAATAAAACCTATACCTACTTCATTGTACCTATACATACTAACTAATTTACCTCAAACAGTCTACAGTGAGAATTTCAAGAAAATTGACCTCATAGCTAGGACATACCAATACTATAAATTCATTTTATTCAGTGATTATAACCTTCCCTATGTATTTGGGCTCTCAATTTCTGAGAAACCCACAAATATATGCTTAAGTACTCAAGCTCTCTGGGATACATGTAATTTATTAGGCTTTAACCAAATCAACGAAGTTACCAGCCATAAAAACCAAATCCTGGACCTTTGCTTACCTGGTGAAAATAATATGTGCACAGTAGTGTACTGGAAATATGCAGAGAATGTGTGCACACTATCTTTTCATCCTTTTCACATTTCTAGTGGACCTCATGCACACTTTTTTCAGTCAAATCAAATGCCCACCTTATTGGATTCTTGCCATTCACACTTCATTCACCCTAATTTAACACTTTTTGTCCAGGTCTTCTACACTGCAGTTTTTTGACCGATTTTGCCCACTTTTAACATGCTTTTTCAGAAAAAAAACTTTTAACCCCAGAACCCAAAAATTTGGGAAATTTACTGTATCGCCCCCTCCCCCCAATTATAGTTAAGGTAATATAGCTGACTGTATGCATGCATAACTTTTTTGCGTGCTTTTAAACCAATTGATACTGAATTTTCCTTCTCAAATTTCTTGCAAGAACGTTCTTAAAAAATGATTGTGTTTTATTATAGACTAGTCAATACATTTGATACCAACACACTATTGGAGCAAATCCTATGAATATTTTATTTTCTAGTAGTCTTACCTTTGCAAATATATTTAAAAAAATTATAGTAATCAACCCGAAGGTCGGTTTGGTAGGTGAGGGTAGAAGTCACCCAGTACNNNACCCGAAGGTCGGTTTGGTAGGTGAGGGTAGAAGTCACCCAGTACTAAGCCCAACGGCGTGTGAAAATTCACACAGGGTAGGGTGGCCAGTTCCTTTCCCTGTACCGCCTTTGGTTTCCCAGGATGACCTTGTACCCGAAAAATCACATAGCATGGGTGAAGCTGAGGGTGGCAAGAGGCATCACCCGGAATCGAACCCGTCCCCTCCAGTTGGTAGCCCAGAGCTCTAACCACTGGACTACCACGTCCCCTGCAAATATAAAATCAATGCTTAAATTTTTATTTTTGCATGCATGCAAGAGGAAAAAAAAATCCTTTGAGATTATTACTCTATTTTTGACTGCTAAGGCTTATTTGAAACCATTGTCAACCAGTTGATTTTTGACATTTTTGTGTTTAGATGGGTTAATTAAATATTATTATGTGAAGAAATTTGTTATTTTTGGTCTCTACTATATTTTTGTAGGATAAACTTTTTCTGTGATGAATACATTGAGTTCATGACCTAAATTTATAAGTCCACCTAATATTTGGATGCTTAACTAATAGCCTGATTGATATTTTTGCACATTGATAGTAATGCCTTGCAAAATTGATACCACAATTGGTTAAGTAATAGTACACAGTATTATTGTAATGGTGAATATTTTGTTTCAAAACTATGCTACTCTGCCATCCACCATCACTTTAATTTATTAATTACTAATGGTTTGATTAGTGATATTTGGATTTTTTGTAAAAACCACCCCCAATATTAAAACTTTGACCACATTTTGCACACCTTCTCATACTTTGATCACATTTTCAGTGTTTCAATTCACATTTCCTTCACATTTGTTTCACATTCCTTCACATTTCTTGCACAGTCAGGCCATTTTCCTCATGCTTTGTACACTTCTTGTACACGTTTTGCACATTTATGTGTACTCTATTTGCACAATTTCAGCAAACTTTCTGCACACTTTTATCACAATTTAGGTGTTAAATCTGAAGACAAGTCAAATATCAAGACTTACTGACCTTCTACTATTTTGTCCTGTAAGAGACCTTGTTGGGGAATGCAGAAGGTACAATCACCCAAGAAGTGAATGTGATGCAGCACTATTCAAGAAGCTAAGGACTATACAGGAAGCCATGTCACACAAGAGCAAAAGAAGGCCAAGGAAGAATGGATTGAAAAAATCACTGTGGAGGAACCGAAGAAAACATGAAGAAGGGAAACACCGAAACAGCATACAAACTAGTGAAGTGGCATTTTGGTGAAAGGAAAACAAAATGCAGTAACATCAAGGACACAAATGGAAAATCACCGTTTGGAGATGAGGACAATGGAAACAGATGGAAGGAATATATTCAAGAGCAATATGAAGGACCAAAACCCTTCGAAGAAGAGAGAGAAGTAAGAAAAGAGAGTAAGGTGGAAGAAGACAAAAGGGGTCTAAATATTCTGAGAAGTGAGTTCTACAGAGCATGAAAGACTTGAAGAAAAACAAGGCGCCTGGAGTGGATACAATCAGCGGAGAAATAATCAAGGTGCTCAAAGGGAAAGCCAAAGACATCCTGTATGATATTATCAAGGACAGCAACGAAAGTGGAAGATTGCAATGCTTAAGTAAGAGGGGACCGATAAATGTGAGGAGAACTGAGCATTGAGTCTTGTGACACACACATCAAAAATACTAACACGGATAATCAGTGGAAGAATCAAAGGCAAAATTGTAGACAACCTGTCTAAGAACCAATTCAGATTCAGGAAGAACAGAGGAAAGAGGGAAGCTATTCTCAGCTGAAGGATGCTTGTGGAAAAAAGGATTCATGGGAACAAACGACTGTATGTGGCATTCATAGACCTGGAAAAGGCCTTTGTCAATGTTGAATGGAAAAAGATGTTCAAATTCCTGGAAAACCTTGGAGTGGATTACAATGACAGAAGAATAACCTATCAACTCTACCAAGGACCAAGTGCCTCAATAAGAGTGAAAGGCAGATGAAATATAGAAGCCAAAATAAACAAAGGAGTTAGACTAGGATACAATCTGTCATGAGCACTATTCAACATATACTTAGAAGGGGCAATAAAAGAACTGCAAGAAGCAGGCATCAAAAGAATTGAGGTGAATGGTGACGAAGTTAACATTCTCTACTTCTCAGATGACATCACCTTTATACCAGAGAATCCAGAAGGCCTATAGGCATCATTGAATGTAATGGAAGAAACACTTCAAGAATATAGCTTGAAAATCAACAATAAGAAAACTAAAATACTAGTGTGTAGAAGAGCAGTTAGCTTCTCTCCCACTACCCAAGTGATTTGAATGTCTAATTGTCAGAGTAACATCTCCTGTATTCAGAAACATTAATGTGCCTGAACAGCATGGGTTCATTTCAGATAGATCATCAACTGCTAATCTTTTGACATACTAAAGTTATATAGTTATATATGTATATTATAGTTATATTATAGTAATTATGTATACTATAGTTATATTATTATTATTATTATAAAGAATGTTTTTGAAATTCACACACTGGTAGATTCCATATATACTGATATGACTAAAGCCTTTCACAGTGTTGATCATTCAATTTTTTTAAAGAAATTATCCAAAATTGGAATATATGGCAGCTTTTGTAATTGGATCCAAAGTTTTCTTTCAGACAGATTTAAAAAAATTAAATACCAAGCCAACTACTCTGACCCTTTCCCTACTCCTTCTAGTGCACCATAGGGCTCTCACCTTGGACCTCTCTTATTTTTCATTTTGGGTGTGTAGGAATCCTTAATTTTGTGGCGACACTTTGCATACAAACTTCGATTTAAATATTATTAAAAATCAAGTTCATCATCAGTTGATGAACTTGAAAACATGGCAGCATCACAAACTGCTTCTTCCTTTGCACATTCCCCAAATCCTTGCATTTTAACTTCAACCTCTTACAAGATCTTTTGTTATAGTCAGCTGCTGATCATCCAACATAAATCTGTTCATTGGGTTTACATAAACAGCTGCTAATAAAATATTTTTTCAAAATTAGTACCTATCTTTGATTAATTGCAGCAGCAATACCATTAGAAATTACCCCACCTTTTTTGGCCTGGTTAGATATCAGATTCTTCAAATAATAGCATTTTTCCACTATTTAAAATTTATTGCAACCAGGTTTCAATGTACTACATCATCTTCAGGTACAAAATGAGTACAAGTGCCATCTTATGTATGTTTTAGCCATGAGGAAAGGAAGTGGGGGAGGAAGGGTAAGAAGGAAAAGAGGGGGGGAAGGGCGTCGGTTGTTGTTGGATGAATGGAGGGAGGGAAGGGAAGGGTTGGCTTAAGGATGTGATATTCCAAAATTGACAAATACAAAGGTCTCTGATTCAAGTAGCACGAAGTCCTCCTCCAGACACCCTTAGTTGTTATCCGTAACCAAACAGTGCACCTTATCAGCAGCAGGAACGAAGTCTGGAGGCCATACAATCAGCCATTCC